>BPLR01009114.1:0-249975 GCA_021605095.1 Caerostris extrusa | reverse complement strand
TTACGTGTATTGTTATTAGGATAAAAAATCAAAATTAAATAAATAGTTACCTGAGTTAGATATGTTAAACATAAAAAAAAATTGCAAGCATATTTTCTGACAAGATAATATATTCATTAAATGTAAACACATTAATTTAAATAAAAGTATAAAATTTTTTAGGTATAAAGTAGCATCGGTTATGAAACTATTTCTCAAAAACATTTCTTATTTTGAAACAGAAATCTTTAGTAACGAATGCTAGAAAGAAAATTAACTTATTTGTTTCATTTCATTCTTCCGTTACACCTTGCAGATAATGAAGCATTTTTATATGTTCTTGCAGATGTGCAAGTGAATATTTTTTAATTACTTTTGGAGGCAAAAATTGCCACAAATAATGTGTTCCCTTACACAGCATTGGATTGTGCGTTTTATATTCACAGCATTTGGGCCTTCTGATGCAAGCTTCTCTCTCTTCTTCTTCTTTCTTCTTACAATTTCCTTTTTTTTAATTAATTTTATTGAACAAATGTACACATGCTAATAGTTAATTATTTCTAAAATGAGATATTTTTTAGTTTAAAATAATACTAGTTTTTTATTTGTGAATTTTGCAGATCCCAAATGAAATATAAAAAGCCCTGGTATATTTGTCGTTGATGGGCCCTAAGGTTGGCTGAGTGACTGGGCGCTCTGGTGCCACAAGCTTCTCAGGTTCGAAACCTGGCAGTGCAATGAATGTTTGTAGCGGTTCCAAATCCACCTAAACCGTAGGTTCTATTCTAGTATGACAGTAGAGCTTTGGGCGACTGAAGCAAACCTACCCAGTAAAAAACATCTATGTTTTGAAATTCCGTTACTAAAGCAGACGGCCTGGCCTCACCATAGAGCAGTTTTAAAAGGTAGAATAGATGTTGATGATTTATCGTTAGTACTTGTAATTCTAGTTTTCAAATAAAAAAAAAAGAACCATGGTGGGACAAGACCGTCTGCCTACTAGCAGTCTCTCGAAACATAAATGTTTTTTTCATCGGGTAGGTTTAAGTTGGTCCTACGCTCTGCCACAGCGTCTTATTAGACAGGGAACTGAGATTTAAAGTAAATTTCAGAACCACTATAAACCATGGCATTACAGGGACTCGAAACGGAAAAACCTCAGCCATCAGGGGTCCAGTAATAGTTTAGTACACATTATTATTATTATTTTATTATTTATTACTAATAAAAATAATATCATTTGAATTATTTTTGTAATAGATTTATAATATGATCCTTTATTTCAATATTTTAGTTTTTAATTTTTATCTCAAAAATTTGTGATATATCAATATACAACGTATTCACTTTCCAAATGCCAAGTAATTATATTTTGAAGTAATTCGCAACTATAATTAAGGGGGAAACTTCCCCATAAATTTTGAAAGATTGGTTTGTTTACTCCACATACTTATCATATCCTCTTATCCTCTATCTATTATCTTTAATTATACTATCCCTCTCTATACAAAAAAGGGTGTGACTTTCCGGCCTAGGAAGTTTAGTATTCATAATCGTGCTTTATAAGGAAAATTTATTATTTAATAAATTAATAAAAGAATATATGATAGTTTGGCTAATGGATATTCTATAATTCCTGCCGTAGTTTAGCTTCTCTCTCTCTCTCTATAAAGAAAGTATTACATGTTTGCATAGACATAAAAATTAAATCCTTCAAATTTAATAAATAAAACAACACCATTAATACCAACTGTTTTGGCAATTCAGATATAAAAAACAGAAAAAAACACATAAAATAAATGAAAACTAAAATAAAAGAAACCCCATACATATCTATCAAATATTAAAACTTTAAAAATAAGATTTTCTGGATAGCTTGTGAATTTTGTATTTAATAATAGCAAAATACACCCCAGGCAATGCCACTTTTTTTGTGTGTAAGTTGCCCTATACATCCATTTTCTTACATAAAAAATTCTTCTTAGCTAATGAAGAAATTGTCCTGCTGTTTAACAACATAAAAGTGTAAATAAAAACGGTACATAATAGGATAAAAATCAAAATATAAATAAATAGGTATCGGGTTTATTACGTTAAACATAAAAAAAAAAAATTGCAATCATATTTTCTTTGACAAGATAATATATTCATTAAAATGTAAACATATTAATTTAAATGAAGCATAAATTTTAGGGTATAAAAAGTAGCATTCTCGTTATGCAAAAATGAATGACTTGACTAAGAGAAAAGCGAAACTATTTTTCTAAACATTTATTATTTCCTTGGTAGAAAAACAACAGAAATCTTTAGTAACGAATGCTATAAAAGAAAATTAACTTGCTTGTTTAATATCTCCTTGCGATGCTAATTTAGTGGATAATGAAGTATTTTTATGTTTTGCAGATATGCGAATATTTTTTAATTACTTTTGATGTAAAATTAAATAATGTGCTCCTTTTACAGCCTTGGGTTGAGTTTTTCTTATGTTTTATATTTACAAATGCTTGAGCCTCGGCATTCTAGTTGCTACCCCCTGTTTCTAATTAATTTTTGTAATAAATCCTCATGCTAATAGTTAACCTTAAAAAAACTCGATTTTTTTAGTTCAAAATAGTAGTAATTTTTTTTGAATACAATCATTTACACCATTTCTTGAATTACACCCAGGTTTAAAAACACCATTTGTAATTTATTAATAGTACAATGTATTCATTTCTAAATGCTATAATGTATTTTGAAGTAATTGTAACTGTAGATATGTTACCCACATTACAATTTTTGATACAATTCCATTAAATATAGTGGTTTGTTTCTCCTTACCTTTCTTCTATACTGAAGGGAGGACTTTCCGGCCTATGAATTTGAAGTGCTGTTCATAATCGTGCTTCTTCTTTTTATCATCGGTCGAAGATATATTTATTAATAATTAATAAGATAATACAAGTGATAAATTTCATACGATTTGCATTAATTTAGCGCATTTAGTTTACGACAAAATATAATATATTTACATGCAGATAAAATTTAATCATCTTGAATCCATCAAACATAATAAATAAAACAATATTCATTAATAAAAAATGTTTAGTATTCAAAGATTTAAAAACAGAAAAACAGCACATAAAATAAATAAAAATTATAAATGAATAAATAAAATAATAAATACCTTTTCAGACCACGAAATATTAAAAAAACTTTTAAATTAAAAAATTTTTTAATATTTGATAGCCTAAAGAATTTTATTTAATAACGGTCTAAAATGTACTTACGGCAACATAACTTTTTTTTGTAAGCTACCTTGTATACATTCATTTTCTATAAATTATTTAGCTAATGAAGAGAAATTCTCCTCTTGTTTAAAAGAAAAATGCAAATAAAAAAGGTAGATAATATGGATAAAATCAAAATATAAATAAATAGTTATCGAGTTTGTTATGTTAAACATAAAAAATTGCAAACATATTTTCTTGACCACATAATATATATCATTCAAATGTAAACATATTAATTTAAATAAAGTATAAATTTCTTAGGCATAAATTAGCATTGGTTACGCAGCTAAATATTAATGACTTTAATTAAGAGAAAAGCGAAAAACTATTTTTTTCTAAACTTTTCTTATTTGAAAAAGAGAAATCTTTTTTAGTAACGAATGCTAGGAAAGAAAATTAACTTACTTGTATCATTATCTCTTACGATGCTTTCATTTTTTTGATAATGAAGTATTTTTACGTTTTCTGCAGATATGCGAATATTTTAATTACTTTTCATACAGCATTAAATAATCTGCTCTTTGCAGCCTTGGGCTGTGTTTTGTTTTATATTTGGCTAAACTTTAAATTTTCTTGTTATATACATATCCCGCTTCTATCAATTTTATTAAAAAAATAGACATGCTAATAGTTAATTTTTTAGGAAACTCAATTTTTAGTTAAATATAGTAATACTTTTTTATTTCTGGTAGAATTTTGCAGACTTAAATGAAAAATAAAGTCCCAGTATTTGTCGTTAGAGAAGCCTGATAAGCCGGTGACTGGCGCTCTGTACCATTAGTTTCGAGTTCTGAGTCTCGGCATGGAATTTTGTAGTGGTTCGGAAACGACCTTTATACCGTGTTCCCGGTATAGTATATGACTGTAGAGCTTTTGGCGTAGGGCTGACAACCTGGCCCGTAAAAATAATAATATTGATGCTGATGCTATTGATCCTGATGATGATGCTATTGATGCTGCTGCTGATGATTTGTCGTTGGTGATTTGTGATTTAGTTTTTCAAATAAAAACAAATAATACGTTCCCTTATTCATAATAAATAATATTCGTTTCTACTTCTTCATTTTTTCCGTCTGTCTAATGGCGATTTCAAGACAAGAGATGTTTCCTTTTTAAAGGGTAGGGTTGTCTGCACTATGTTCTACGGTCGTATTATATCAGCACCTACGGCTTAAGTAAATTCCTAACCTATATAAACATCCATGGCACCATTGTAACTCGAACCCGAAGCCTGCGGCATCAGCGCGTTAGTCCCTGGGTCACCTGGTCTCAATATTAGCTTTAGTACATTATTATTATTTCAGTAGTTTTAAAACCCTATAAACTAATTCAAATAAAATATTAGCGTGTCTATTGCAGATAAGACGTGATAAATCTGGGGGATTGAAGTTTCTTACGTTGAGCTAAAAGAGCTGGAAAGAAGGGTGCGAACTCCCTAGTGGAAATTATTCAAAATGTGGGTGCCAAAATTTCTAAGAGGCTCCATTTGAGGTAACTTGTGTAAGAGTCTGTTACATATCTGCTATTCTAATTATGAGTGACTTTAGGCTTAAAAACTTTTTGGCATTTCATTCCATGAAATGAAAACAGGGTAGAGAGCAAAGTACCATCAACAATCTACAATCAGTGTACCATATTAACATGGAACAGTGTAGAATGAGTGCAGAAACAGGGGGCATTAGATAACATTTAGACAGCAACGTAGCACCAGTGTAGTATCAGGAGCAGTGTAGAATTAGAACGAATTTATCAGAAGTGTAGCAGTAGAGGGCATTGTATCAGTGTAATAGAGAACAATGTAGCATCAGTGTATTAATGGGGAAAAATAGCAATAGAGGAAATTATAGTATTAGTGTAGCTGTTGGAAGTAGTAAAGAAATAATGCAGCGTTAATAAAAGCAGTTGAAACGTAAAGCAATAATAAGGATATATGGATGGCCGCAAGTGGACTACATGGGGCATCAATGATGTATCTTGTTCAATGCATAAATATGTTCAATAAATTTTCAATGGCCCAATAGCAACGTGAGCAGCTAGAGTAAAGGAAAGGTTGATGGCAGAATAGGTTTTCTGGATGGTTGTAGTCACTGCTACAATGCGTCTCACATAGATAGTCCCGGCGTTTTCCAGAATTTTTATCCCAAAGACACGTAAATGCGAGGCAGGTTCTCGTAAAAGTCATGCATTATCTTCCCGTCGGTGAGCCTATCGTGGTATCAACACCGATGTTCCATCCCAAACTATTTAACTATTATTGGATACATAGCCCTCGATAGGGGAATAGATGCAAAAGATAAAAAAAAACAACGACATTTTTTTCATCATAAAAACCGTTTACACTTTTTAAAGCGTTAAAAAATTCAATGCCTCATTTCACACTTGGCTCTTTCGAGCTCTCATCGGCAGAAAGGGAGTTCCCTTCCTTTCACATTCAGATGAGGAATTTTACAAAGCACTGTGAGCTCATCATTCAAACCTAACAAAATAAAAATAAAAGTAAAAAAAAAATAAATAAATAAAATATGTCTGCTCAAAACTTGTGCAAATATTCAGCACGGTGAATTTGTGTGGGAAAAGATTGGAGAACCGTAACCGTTACCCACTCTCTGTCTCCAAGAAGTGTCTACACCATCCCCACACGGCACGCGTATAAAAGCACGGTAGATTCTTATCTACTCAAAAGAAGGGAAAAAAAATTCAGATTTTCGAACAGAGAGAATCTTCTTCAAACTGCCCTTATCAGTTGTTGCAGGTAAACAGAGTCGACGTTTATACCCAGATGGGATAGATTTTGATTCTTTTTTCTTTAAAGTTTTGTCGTTCTAATCAGTGAAGAAGCTTGGTTGAAAAGGTATAGAAATTTCATGTTATCAAATATGTATTCAACTTATGCTAGAGTATACTCTTTTTTTTTCTTGTGAAGGAAGTTTACTCAAGCAATGCCTTTTAATGCATTGCTTTATATTTGCCTATCACAGCATTGTTATTAATAGGGTAAAAGAAATACAGTTAAAAGTTTTGAGAAAGTTATACCACTCTTTTGTTTTAAATCATTAAATTAAAAATTGCTATGAATTCGATTAACATACTACATTGATTAAGTTTACTATGCCTGATAGTTTACAAATATTATAATTTTACTACCTTTATTATTAATCGTATCTCTCATTGTCCTCTCTTATTTTATTATCATTTATTTTATCATTATTATCATATAACATGATTTTGATATAATTTATTGTATTATTATAACTGTACGTATCACATATTGTATCTATATTTTTATTTCAGCATTTTCTTTATTAAGTACAGTTGAAATTAATAAATTAATTAATTTAATTTTAAAGTTAGAATTAATAATGAATACACAGTTAAAATTACTGTGCATTAAATTACTCAAATGAAATCTGATGATTTACCAGGATTATAATTTTTACTGCATTTATTATTAATAATGTATCATGATTACTGTATAGCACAGAGTACTGTATAGTATAGAGTATATCTACTATGACTGATAGTTTTCAATGATATAATGATTTTGATATAATTTTCTCATCCAAATTTTAACGAATTCCACTAAGAATTCGCACCATTCTTTTGTGGTTTTTTAACTCCATGAACGGAACTTCCACCCCACAGATTTATCATGTCTTTTCCAGAAATAGACACGTTGACGTTTGATTTGAATTTTCTTTTAAGGTTTTAAAACTGCTGAAATAACAATAATGCATAAACTAATTTTTGGAGCCTGATAGCTGAGGGACTAGCGCTTGGTGTCACATGTTTTGGTTTCAAGTACCGGCTGTGCCATGTGTGTTTATAGTTTTCAAAATTTACTTTAAACCGTATGTCTTATATGAAGGTTGTGAGGCGTAGGGCTGGCGACCCTCCCGTAGAAAGGAAAGATCTCCTGTATCGAAATCTGCCAGTAAGTAAAGTCTTGCTCCACCATGGGGCTATTGCGTCAACGAAGATTTGGTATGCGGTTCTACGGTTATATTTTGCACACGAGGGCCAAAAGACCTATCCCCTCAGTTTAAAGTGGATTCTGAATCCTAACAAACTTACATGGCACCGCCGAGATTCAGAACCTGGGCCGTATGTTATCAAAGACAACAGCGCTACTCAATTGGTCATCAGGCTACGCTACAATAAAGAAGAAGAAACGAATAATATTTATTATGAATCAGTTACCGTTATTGTTTTGAAAACTGCCTGAAGGCAAATAATGGGACTTTATTTTTCATTTGATATCTGAAAAATTCTTAAAAATAAAGACACATTACTACTATTTTGAACTAAAAAATGATTTTCAAAAAATTAACTATTAGCATGCAAATTTGTTCGTTAAAATTAATTAGAAACAGGGTTGCTTAACCAGACTGCCCAAATGTTGTAAATATAAAAACAAAACACAACCCAAGGCTGTAAGGAGCGCATTATTTAATGTTGAATCAAAAGTAATTAAAAAAATAATCGCATATCTGCTAAACATAAAAAATACTTCATTATCACTAAATTATGATCGCAAAGAGATAATGATACACATAAGTTAATTTTCTTTCCTAGCATTCGTTGCTAAAAGATTTTTTTTGTTGTTTTCAAAATAATAAATGTTTAGAAAAATAGTTTTACTTTTCTCTTAATTAAAGTCATTTCATTTTTAGTTGCATAATCAATGCTAGCTTATACCTAAAAAATTATACATTATTTAAATTAATATGTTTGCATTTAATGAATATATTAGTTGTCAACAAAATATGTTTTGCAATTTTTTTTTTATGTTTAACGTAATAAACTCCATAACTATTTATTTTATATTTTGATTTTTATCCTATTAACTACCATTTTTATTTGCATTTTTTTATGTTAAACAAGAGGAAAATTTCTTTTTCATTAGTTAAAGAATTTCATGTAGAAAATTAATTGTATAAGGTAACTTACAAAAAAAAAATTACGTTGCCTGAGGTGTATTTTGCTATTATTAAATAAAATTGCTGAAGCTATCAAGTATTAAAATCTTTTATTTTAAACGATTTTAATATTTGATAGCCTGAAGAATTTTACCTATTTTATTTATTTACTGGCATTTATAATTTCTTTTATTTTATGTGTTATTTTTAAATCTTTGAATTTCGAAATAGTTATTATTAATGAGGGTTGTTTTACTTATTGAATTTGAAGGGATTTAATTTATTTAAATTTTATCTGTATGATACCGTGTTGTAAATTAAATGCATGTCATTAATGTAAAAATCGATGAAAATTATACTTCTTTTATTATTAAATATCAATCAATATATTTTCATTATCAAAGCACGATTATGGATACTGAAATTCCATAGTCCGGAAAGTCCTGCTTTTAGTATAGAGGAGGAGGGTAGGAGAACCCACCAGATACTATATTTTAGTGGAATTCTTTCAAAATTTTTAAGGTTTCTCCCATATTTATAGTTGTGAATTACCTCTAAATATAAAATACTTGACATTTGGAAAATAAATACATTGTACTATTAATATATTACAAATGCTGTTGGGATAAAATTATCAATTAAAATTTTGAAAAAAAATTATCATATTATAAATCTACTACAAAAATAATTTAAATATTCCCTAAATTAGTACAAATAATAAAATAACAATAATGTGTACTAACCTTATATTGGGCCATGAGGGTCGAGAGATTAGCGTTTAGTATCGCACTTTCAGGTTCAGAATTCATTCTGGTGTCATGGGTGCTTTATAATGGTTCAGAATTTACTTAAGACAGTAGGTCATGTCTAGTATGACTGTAGAGAGTAAGGCGGACAACCCTACCCTCCTGCAAAAATTTGCTAGAAACAGAAGGCCTTGGACCGCCATGGGGGTGTTGAAGCAATGAAGAAAAAGAAACTAATAATATTTAGTGTAAGTAGGGAACGTATTATATTTTCATTTGAAAACTAAATCACAAATCACCAACGACAAATCATCCTCATCAGCATTAATAGCATCAGCTCCATCGCGGCTCAAGGCCATATTATTTTTTACGGGACAGGTTGTCAGCCCTACGCCAAAAGCTCTACAGTCATATACTAGACCAGGACCCACTGTTTAAGTTATATTCCGAAGCACTACAAGCCTTCACTACATCGCCAGGAATAGAACTTGAAACTTGTGACACCGAGCTCCAGTCACTCGGCTATCAGGCTTCTCTAACGACAAATACTGGGACTTTACGAAATCATTTCTTTGAAACCTGTAAAATCAGCAAATTCACAAATAAAAATTATTACTAATTTAACTAAAAATTGACTTTTTAAAAATTAACTATTAGCATGTCTATTTTTTTAATAAAATTAATTAGAAACAGAGTATCTTAAAAAGAAAAGGCCCAAATGCTGTAAATATAAAATAAAACACAGCACAAGGCTGCAAAGAGCATATTATTTAATGTTCTATCAAAAAGTAATTAAAAAATATTCGCATATCTGCAAAACGTAAAAATAATTTATTATCAAGAAATCAGCATCGTAAAGAGAGATAATGATACAAAATAAGTTAATTTTCTTTCCTAGCATTCGTTACTAA
This sequence comes from Caerostris extrusa, assembly GCA_021605095.1. Taxonomy (NCBI): domain Eukaryota; kingdom Metazoa; phylum Arthropoda; class Arachnida; order Araneae; family Araneidae; genus Caerostris; species Caerostris extrusa. The sequence continues at coordinate 240,151 of BPLR01009114.1, read as the reverse complement.
AGATTTCTCTTTTTCAAAATAAGAAATGTTTAGAAAAATAGTTTCGCTTTTCTCTTAATTAAAGTCATTAATATTTAGTTGCGTAACCAATGCTACTTTATAGCTAAGAAATTTAACTTTATTTAAATTAATATGTTTGCATTTAATGAATATATTATGTGGTCAAGAAAATACGTTTGCAATTTTTTTTTTATGTTTAACATAACAAACTCGATAACTATTTATTTATATTTTGATTTTTTATCCTATTATCTACCTTTTTTATTTGCAATTTTCTTAAACAAGAAAATGTAATTAGCTAAAAAATATAGAAAATGAATTGTATACAGTAACTTACAAAAAAAAAAAAAAAAATGTGCCGTAAGTACATTTTGCCGTTATTAAATAAAATTCTTAGGCTATCAAATATTAAAAACTTTTAATTTAAAGGATTTTAATATTTGATAGTCTGAAGGTAATTTTTTATTTATTCATTTATAATTTTATTTATTTTATGTGCTGTTTTTCTTCTTTCTAAATCTTTGAATTACTAAACAGTTATTATTAATGAATATTGTTTTATTCATTAAATTGGAAAGATTGAGATGATTAAATTTTGTCTGTATTAAATATATCATACTTTGTAGTAAACTAAATGCATGGAATGAATACAAGTCGTATGAAAATTATCATTGTATTATCTAAATAATTATTAATTAATAGATTTTCATTATTAAAGCATGATCATGAATACTAAAATTTCCATAGTCCGGAAAGTCCTCCCTTTTAGTATAGAGGAGGAAGGTAGGAGATGACAAACCAATATATACTATATTTAGTGGTATTCTTTCAAAATTGTGAGGTTCACCCATATTTATAGTTGCGAATTACTTCAAAATATAATTACTTGGCATTTGAACTAATTGGATTTACATTGTACTATTAATAAATTACAAATGGTGTTTTTTATCCCTAAAGATTATCAACTAAAAATATTGAAAAAATTATCATGTTATAAATCTATTACAAAAATAATTTAAATATTTATACATTAGTACAAATAATAAAATAATGTACTAAACTATATTAAGGCCGAAGGATTAACGCTTGGGCCATAGGTTTCGGGTTCGAGTACTGGTGGTGCCAGTGATGATTATAGTGGTAAGGAATTTATTTTCAATTGTAGGTCCTGGGCTAATATGACTGTAGAGCGTAGGGATGACAACCCTACCTGTGGAAAGAGAACATAAACTATCTCGAAATCTGCCAGTAAGTAAATGGCCTTCGTCAACCATGGGGCTGTTGCTACAGTGACGAAAAAGAAACGAATATTAATAAAAGTTGAATAAAAGGACGTATTATTTTTTTTTTTTCAATTGAAAATGAAATCACAAATCATCATCATCATCAATAGCGCAACAGATCCTTGGTGGAGCAAGGCGGTCTGCCTACGGGCATATTTCGAAACATCAGATGTTTTTTTACGTTATAGGGATGTCAGCCCTACGCCTAAAGCCCTTTTACCAGAAACTTGTGGCAATGAGAGCCAAGTCACTCAGCCATCAGGACCTTCTAACGCAAAATTCAGAAATAAAAAACTATTACTTTAAACTAAAAAAATCGAGTTTTTAAACAATTAACTATTAGCATGCACAGTTGTCCAATAAAATTAATTAGAAACAGGGTTGCTTAACCAGAATACAAAATGTTGTAAATATAAAAACAAAACACAACCAAAGGCTGTAAAAGTGCACATTATTTAATGTTGTATCAAAAGTAAGAAAATAGTATTCGTATATCTGCAAAACGTAAAAATACTTCATTATCACGAAATTAACGTCGTAAAAGAGAGATAATGATACAAATAAGTTAATTTTCTTTCCTAGCCTTCTTTAACAAAGATTTCTGTTTCAAAATAAGAAATGTTTAGAAAATAGTTTCGCTTTTCTCTTAATTAGCGTCATTCATTTTTAGCTGCATAACCAATGCTGCTTTTATACCTAAAAAATTTATACATTATTTAAATTAATATGTTTACATTTAATGAATATATTATCATGTCAAGAAAATATGTTTGCAATTTTTTTTATGTTTAACATAATAAACTCGATAACTATTTATTTATATTTTGCTTTTATCATATTATCTAACTTTTTATTTGGATTTTTATGTTAAACAAGAGGGAAATCTCTTTTCATTAAATAAAGAATTTTATGTAGAAAATGAATCGTATAAAGTAACTTACAAAAAAAAAAAGTTATGTTGCCGTAAGTATATTTTGCCTTTATTAAATACAATTCATTAGGCTATCAAATATTAAAAATTTTTAATTTAAAGGATTGTAATATTTTGATAGCCTAAGGGTATTTATTTATTTTATTTATTCATTTAGAATTTTATTTATTTTATGTGCTGTTTTTCTGTTTTTATACCTTTGAATTTGCCAAACAATTATTAAATGAGTGTTGTTTTATTTATTAAATTTGAAGGATTTTTGATTAAATTTTAACGGTACGCAAATATATTAAAATTTGTTGTAATCTAAATGCATGAAAATTAATGGAAATCTCACTGAAAAATTATACTTTTACTCTAATAACTATCGAGGCCTAGATTTTATTGATATATTTAGAATATTATTAATTTTATGTGATGTTTTTCAGGCTTTAAATATTTTAATTGCAAAACAGATATTATTAACGAGTGTTGTTTTATTGATTGAATTTGAATATTTTAATTTGTTTTTAATTTTTATCTGAATATAAATATATTATACTTTGTTGTAAAGCTAAATGCACAGAATTAATAAAAATTGCATGCATATTAACCTTGTATTGTTTTATTAATTATTAATTAATATATTTTCATTATTAAGGCACGATTTTGAATATATTAAATTCTGTAGACCGGAAAGTCCTACCTTTATTACAGAGGAGGAAGGTAGTAGATAACACAATACCAGATGCTATATTTAGTGGAATTCTTTCAAAATTGTAAGCTTTTCCCATATTTATATTTGCGAATTACTTCAGAATGTAATTACTTGGCATTTGCAAAATAAATACATTGTACTATTAATATATTTCAAATGCTGTTTTGATAAAAAATTATCACCTAAAGAAATTAAAATATAATGATCATATTAAACTCCCCTAAAAATATTTTTAATATTTTTACATTAGTACAAAAACAAAATAGCAATTTTTTTTAAAATTCGGCAAATGTTCAGGAGTTAAATTTATTATTTTAATGAAATTGAAATATAAATATGTGTTTTATAAATTTTTAAAATAAATGTTAAGGCCTGATGGCCGAGTGACTAGCGCTCTGGGCTTGATGCCACAGGTATCGCGTTCGAGTCCTAATGGACGGTGATATGGATATTTACAGTGTTTCGTAATTTACTTTAAACCGTAGGTCCGGTATAATATGACTGTAGAGCTTAGGTCTGACAACATACCCTGTAAAAAGGAAACATGTCCTGTCCCGAAATATATAAGTTAGTAGACGGCCTTGATAGAGCATGCGGCTGTTACGACGAATATCATTTAGTATGAATAAGGGATTTTTTTAATTTGAATACAGCTTAAAGTCAAATATGTTTCCTGCAAAATTAATAAATAAAAACTAGTATTATTTTGAACTAAAAAATCGAATTTTACAAAATAAATTTAAGTATTAGCATGCACATTTGTTTAATGAAATTAATTAGAAACGGGATAGCTTTAACCAAAAGTCCCAAATGTTGTAAATATAAAACAAAACACAACCCAATGCTGTAAAGGAGCATAGTATTTAATGTTGTAGCAAAAGTAATTAAAAATATTCGCATATCTGAAAAACATAAAATTACTTCATTATCTCGAAATTAGCATCGTAAAGGGAGATAATGATACAAATAAGTTAATTTTCTTTCCCGGTATTCGTTAATAACCATTTCTGTTGTTTCCAAATAAGAAATGCTTAGAAAAATAGTTTCGCTTTTCTGTTAATTAAAGTCATTCATTTTGAGTTGCATAACCAATGCTACTTTTTAACCTAAAAAATTCATACTTTATTTAAATTAATATGTTTACATTTAATGAATATATTATCTTGTCAAGCAAATAAGTTTGCAATTTTTTTATGTTTAATATAATAAACTCGATAACTATCTATTTATATTTTAATTTTTATCCTATTATCATAAACTAAATTATCTACTAACTAAAGAATTTCACGTAGAAAATGAATTGCAGAAGGTAACTACAAAACAAAGTTATATTTTGCCTGAAGTGTATTTTTGTTATTATTAAATAAAATTCCTGAATCTATCAAATATTTAAAACTTTTATTTTAAAGGATTTTAATATTTGATAGCCGGAAGAATTTCATTTATTTATTTAAATTTCATTTTTTATGTGCAGTTTTTCAGTTTTAAATTTTTGAATTGCAAAACAGTTATTATTAATGTGTGTTGATTTATTTATTGAATTTGAAGGATTTAGTTGTTTTATTTTTTATCTGTATGTAAATATATTATAATTTGTTGTAAGCTAAATGCATGGAATTAATGCAAATCGTATGAAAATATCCTTGCATTATCTTATTAATTATTAATTTTTTAAATTTTCATTATGAAAGCCCGATTTTGAACATTAAAATCCCATAGACCGAAAAGTTCTTCCTTTATTATAGAGGAGGAGGGTAGTAGATAACACACTACCAGATGCTATATTTAGTGGAAATCTTTCGAAATTGTAAGGTTCACCCATATTTATATTTGCGAATTACTTCAAATATAATTTTTTTTTCATTTGGAAAATAAATACATTGTACTATTAATATATTAGAAATGCTGTAGGAATAAAAATTATGAACTAAAATATTGCAAAAAACTGATCAAGTTATAAACATATTACAACAATAATTTAAATATTCCTAAATTAGTACAAATAATAAAATAATAATAGTAATGTACTGAACTAATATTTGGCACTGATGGCCGAGGATTAGTGCTTGGTGTCACATGTTTTCTGATTCATGTACCAGTGGTGCCATTGATGTTTATAGTGGTTAGGAATTTACTTTTGAATTGTAGGTACTGGTCTAATATGACTGTAGAGCGTAGGGATGACAACCGTACCTGTAAAAGGAACATAAACTATCTCGAAATACGCCAGTAAGTAAACAACCTTGGCCAACCATGGGGCTGTTGCGACAAGAAAAGAAGAAGAAACGAATATTAATAAAAGTTGAATTAAAGGAATTATTATATTTTTTCAATTCAAAACAAAATCACAAATCATCATCAGCAGCAGCAGCAGCATCAATAGCGCAACAGATCCATGGTGGACCAAGGCGATCGTTTCAAGGCGGCGTTTGTTTCAGGGCGCCATGGGTGCTGAATTTCTGTTTATGGATGACAATGCCGTCCTCACCGTGCAAACATTGTAGACGAATGCCTTCAATTGGAGGATATCACCCGTATGGATTGGCCAGCATACTCACCGGACCTGAATACCAATAGAGCATGTGTGGGATATGCTTGGCCGACGATATGCAGCCCGTCAACCCCCCTCCCACCGGTCAACCGGAACTTCGGAGGGCATTGCTTGGTGAGTGGTGTAATATTCCCCAAGATCACATTGATAATTTGATACTCAGCAGGCCTAGGCGTTGTAAGGCCTGTATTGCATAGTCCGGGAGACATAAGACAATAGCAAGATTTCGAAACATCAGATGTTTTTTTTGACGTTGTAGGGATGTCAGCCCTACGTCCAAAGCCCCTATTACCCGAAATTTGTGGCACCGAGAGCAAGTCACTCAGCCATGAGGACTTTCTAACGACCAATCTGCAAAATTCAGAAATAAAAACTACTACTCTTAACTAAAAAACAACTTTTTAAAAAAATTAACTATTAGCATGCACATTTGTCCAATAACATTAATTAAAAATAAGATAGCTTAACAGAATACCCAAATGTTGTAAATATAAAACAAAACACAACTCAAGGCTGTAAAATAGCATATTATTTAATGCTGTATCAAAAGTAAGAAAAAAAAATTTCGCATATCTGCAAAACGTAAAAATACTTCATTATCAGAAAATTAGCACCATAAAAGAGATGATGATACAAATAAGTTAATTTTCTCTAGCATTCGTTAATTAAAATTTCTGTTGTTTCTAAATAAGAAATGTTTTAAAAAATAGTTTCGCTTTTCTCTTAATTAAAGTCATTCATTTTGAGTTGCATAACCAATGCTACTTTATACTTAAAAATTTATACTTTATTTAAATTAATATGTTTACATTTAATGAATATATTATCTAGTCAAGAAAATATGTTTGAAATGCAGTTTTTATGTTTAACATAATAAACTCGATAACTATTTATTTATATTTTGCTTTTATCATATTATCTAACTTTTTATTTGCATTTTTATGTTAAACAAGAGGGAAATTTTCTTCATTACCTAAAGAATTTCATGTAGATAATGAATGTATAAAGTAACTTCCAAAAAAAAAAAAAAAAGTTATGTTGCCGTAAGTATATTTTTGCAGTTATTAAATAAAATTCTTGAGGCTATCAAATATTAAAAACTTTTAATTTAAAGGATTTTAATATTTGATGGCCTGAAGGTTATTTATTATTTTATTTATTCATTTATAATTTTATTTATTTTATGTGCTGTTTTTCTGTTTTTAAATCTTTGAATTACTAAACAGTTATTCTTAATGAGCTTTGTTTTATTTATTATATTTGATGGATTGAAGATGATTAAATTTTATCTGCATGTGAATATATTATTTGTTGTAAACTAAATGCATGGAATTAATGCCAATCGTATGTAAAAGTTATCCTTGTATTAGCTTATTAATTATTAATAAATAGATTTTGATTATTAAAACATTATTGTCAATACTAAAATTCCATATTATAATTTCCGTAGCCAGAAAGTCCTCCCTTTATCATAGAAGAGGAAGGTCGGAGAAAACAAACCATCATATACTATATTTAGTGGAATTGTTTCAAAATTGTAAGTTTCACACATATTTATAGTTACGAATTACTCAAAATATAATCATAATCATCAATGGCGAAAAACCCCCTGGTGGGCAAATCCGTCTTCCTAATGCTAAATTTGCAAAATTCATTTTAAAAATTACTACTATTTTGAACTAAAAAAATCGAGTTTTTTTTTTTTTTTTTTAAGATTAACTATTAGCATGAGGATTTGTTCCAAAAATTAATTAGAAACAGGGTTGCTTAACCAGAATGCCCAAATGTTATAAATATAAAACAAAACACAACCCAAGGCTGTAAAGGAACACATTATTTAATGCTACATCAAAAAGTAATTAAAAAATATTCGCATATCTGCAAAAATACTTCATTATCACGAAATTAGCATTGTAAAGAGAGACATAATAAATGTGTAACATAATAAACTCGATAACTATTTATTTAAATTTTGAATTTTATCCTATTATCTACCGTTTTTATTTGCATTTTTATGTTAAAAAAGAGGAGAATTTCTCTTCATTAACTAAAGAATTTTTAATGTAGAAAATGAATTGTGTAAGGTAACTTACAAAAAAAAAAAAGTACTTTGCCTGAAGTGTTTTGATATTATTAAATAAAATTCCTGAAGTTATCAAATATTAAAATCTTTTATTTTGAAGGATTTTAATAATTGATTGTCTGAAGAATTTTATTTGTTTATTTAAATTTTATTTATTTTATGTTCCGTTTTTTTTTTAAATCTTCGAAATGTAAAACATGTATCATTAATGAGTGTCGTTTTATTTATTGAATTTAAGTTGTATTTATGTCATCTTTATGTAAATATATTATACTTTGTTGTACACTAAATAAAAGGAATTTATGAAAAATCCTATGGAAAATAAGTTTATATTCTAATAATTATTAAGTTATAGCTTTTCATTAAGCAAGAGGCTAATTTTCCAATTTCCAAAAGCGTTGCTAAGTCAACAGCTGAGCTATACAGATAATATGCATATTAATTGTGCATTGTAATATGTTATATCAAATGTATTATATTAAATTAAATAGGTCTTTATAATGATTTGTCATTAATATGTTTTCATTATTGAGCACGAGGCCTATTTTGTCAACTTTTTCGAAAGCATTGCTAATTGAACACCTTAGCTATGCTAGACGTGACGTTGCAGCTTGTAGTAGTAAATGTTGTTTATTGAATCTGAAGGATTTAATTTCGCCTAAACACACAAATATATTTGACTTTTTGTTTTAAATTAAATAAATGGAATTAAATCGCGTTAAACTTTTCTTTCCTAAAGATTTATCACTGATAGACATTTATTTTAAAGCACTGGGGCTATTTATTCAACCTCTGAAAGTGATGCTAAGTGATCAACTGAGCTATACCAAATGTATTGTCACAGCTTGTATTGATGGGTTAAGTATGTAAATATATTATACATTGTTGCAAGTTAAATAGGTCTTATGTAATTAATGAAAATCGTATGAAAATCATCCTTGTATTTTATTAACTATCACTTAATAGATTTTCATTATTAAAGCACTAAGGTTATTTTCTATACCTTCGAAAGTTTTGATAAGTGATCAGCTGAGCTATTGCAGGAATTATTATTGCAGCTTGTAGTGATGTGTGTTGTTTATTGAATCTGGAAATCTTAATTCGCAGCAGCTTATATTAATAAGGATTGTTTATTGAAATTTGAAGTAAATGTTTTTGTCTTTTGTATTAAACTGAAATTGAATCATGTTTGTTGTATAGTCGAAATCACAAATAAAAAATTTTTACAAATCCTGTCTGAAAATAATACATTTTTTAATATATAGTTTTAGAAATGAAACTAAATCTATATGTGCTTATTTAATTATTTTACACCACAACATTGAATTAAAAAATGTAATTTTCTGCAGATAAAAAACGAAAAAATAAAAATAATGCAATTGTTGAATACAGAAAATTTAACATAAAAAGAAATCGTAATTACTTATAATAATATAAGCTAAGTCGATATGCATGTTGCTCATGTAATTATTTAACAGATGATAAATTAGTTTGTTCAACTTTTATTTTAATTAGATGCTCTCCGTATTTTAAAAACATATGTATTATTAAACATATGTATTATCTGGCTCAGTGGCAACGTGCGCCACTGGTGAGCATTCGAATGGAGGTAGACACTGTTTCAAAAAAGAGGAGACTTGATAAATGTTTAGCATCTTGCCTTGCGGAATCGGGCGGAGTAGTTCTCCTAACAATCCCGCCCAGAAGGCACTACCCCTTCACCGACGCTATGACAAGTCAGACTTCTACATGCTGGTGCTCCATCACAACAGAAGTTGCCATCCCCATGGGATGTCCGTCCCACACTGCAGAACACTGAGAATTACACACACATATATTATTATACAACTGTCAGTTTCAATTTAATATCTACTAATGATTGGTTTAAAACTTCATTTTCCTCTATGTGCGAAATTAATTCATAGCTGATTTTTTTAAAGAAGAAAAATATAAATAATTATAATCGTTAAAAAAGCTCGTGAAAGAAATTAATTTTTTTATTCAAAATTGTAAGTGGTCAAGGAAACCACATACCTACTTTACCTTAAACGTTACCCATAATTTCATAGCCAAACATCATAGTCCAACTTCAAAAAAAAAAAAATTAAATTAAAACTAACCGTAAAAATACAATCAATTTATCGTAAAAATTACAGTCCGACTTTAAAAAAAATATATAAAATCTATATATATATATATTTTATTTTACCATAAAATTACCATTTTTTTATTTTACCATTTTTTTTTTCAATTTACCATAAAAATTACATTTTCAAAAGAAAAAAAAAAAAATACCAACTTAGAAATTTAAAAACTTAAAAACTTATTCGAACTAAAAAAATCCCAAAAAAAAGAAATATATATATATAGCCAAAAAATTAAAGTCCAACTTAAAAAAAAAAAAAAAAAAAAAACTTTTACGGCCCAACTTACCCCAAAATTACAATCAAATGTTAGAATTTAAGAGAGAATCCGACAAAGAATGAAACAATTCTCGCTTGTACATCCCTGCCTCTAAACAATACCATAAACCCACACCTGAATAATAAAGAAATCCTCCAGCACCCATTTGTTAGTCTTCCAGATCCGCCATGCGATGATGATGGAAAACGGGCGCACCTTTTAACAAGTTGTCCCTCCTGGCAGGCTTCCAAAAGACCCCAAGATTGATGGTCGTTGGCGGGAATTGTTGCCTGCCTTTTTGTTGCTGGCTGGCCCGTCCACCCTGCAGGAGAATGGACGGTTACAGTTGGCGGCGAACAGGTGGTTTCTCTTCTCTTCTTCTTTGTAACAGGTTGGGTTTGGAAAAATGAAATACTAGATGACAGTTTGGCAAAACAATTGCAATACATATATATATATATATCTTTACTAATATATTTAAAATATGTAGCAAAAAAATTTCTTTAAAGCCAATTCTACTTTTTTCACTCTATTGCAGAAAAGGTCTTTACAAATAAGTTGAAATTTTCTCTTACCACCGGCGCCATCTATTGGCAGATACATGCAGTTTAAAAATCTAAAAGAAAACTAAAAATTAATGAATTAAATTTAAGGAATGAAATAATATTGAAAAAAACATTTCGAAATAAATTAAATGGTTTGTATTGAACTTATTATGACATATGACATTCAAATTATATTTTTTAAACTTCTGTGGAACTGTTGCAAATTGTATTACTTTTGAAGGCATCCTTGTACTGAGATTCTTGTACTTGTTTGTAAAGGCATTCTTGTATGGAATAGCTACATATAAGAAATAAATAATTCTACAATTATAAGAACAGAGATAGTACATTTATATTAAATTGTAATTATTTTGCTCTTAATAGATTCTCTTGTTTTTCTAATGCAGCTGCAATATAGAGACAGTTAATCTATGCCATCAGCAAGGGCTGCACCGTCTGACTCATTGAAGCACTACCCAGGGGGGCATGTAACTTGAAAATAGGCTACGGACGCGTCTATTTACAATTAAAGACCTGCTGATGATGTTGGAATTTAAAAATTATTAGTCAATTCCATTCTGGGTCACAAACGCAACAAAATCTCGATTGATATCGAAAAACACTGAATGCGCCACCTCACACTGCATTGATTCTTCGTGACTTTTTCGACAAATTTGAAACCCCATATCGTTCCACAACCACCGTATTCCACACCGTACGACTTCTGGCTATTCCCCTAAACTCAAAAGACCACCTCAGGAACACCGTTTTGAGTCGATTGAAGAGATTCAACGTGAATCGCCGCACTCAAAATGGTCATCCGAAGCCAATGACTTCAGCATGCATTGAGGATTGGTAAAAATGTTGGCATAAGTACATTGTGTCCGGAAAGTATTACTTTGAAGGCGATGAAATAAATTTTGGCAGATTTGATTTTTGAAAAAAATTAAAAATTTGTCTTAACCTTTTGGGCACAACAGTAAGAATATTCAAAGTTAAATTTTTTAAAAATTAAGTAAGTAATATTTTTTAAGATATTTAATAATCAACTTTTCAGAAAATCGAATATAAACAAAAAACATATTATGAAAACAGAACATTATAATGAAATAAATAAAAACACCAAAAGGAATCATTTGTTTAAATTAACAAGCCATCCTATTACTAATGATAATTATTTCAAATAAAGAATGAATTCTAATACCGTACAGTGGGATTTCCGTATCAAAAGATAATGTTCATAATATGTTTTCTTTATAATGTATAATGTATATGTTTTCTTTTATAATGTAATGTTTTCTTTTATAATATTAATTTTTATGCACGTTAGAAAGTACACCGAAATGGCCATTAAATTGTTTGAGTTTAATTAACCAAGTTTTAATCAAATAAATAAAATTCATTATAATTGATAATTTTCGTAGAAATATTTCTGCTTGATTTTATTTCCATTTTTTATAATTTTATACAAATTCATTGTTTAAGTATGGATATTTTAATCAAAAATATTTCAAAAATTTTTCAAGGAAGAATATTAATTAGCAAAGGTAAAAAACTTTTTTTCTAGACAACTGAAAAATAAATAATTTTATTCATTTCATGGCATTTATTAAATTATTTTATTTGAGATGAAAAAAAAATATTTATCGTTTCAGTCTATGCAAATTAAATAAACCCAGCGACAATAAAATTTTATCTTGTTTATTGAACACAAAATATTTACTTCACTTTCCTTTCATATAATACTTTCCGAAAATGAAAAAACACAACTTTTATTTGAAGTAAAAATTTTAAAAATAATGACAATGAATAGTGAATAGACATTGTGTGAGTTTATGATGTTATATTCAAATTTGAATAAAAAATAACGAATTTATCTCTTTTAAATTTAGAGTTTAAAGAAAATGTAATCACACTTCGTAAAAGTCAAAACTAATTTACGTTGCATAACTCAATTTTTAAGCTCAAATTCTTTACTGCATTTTAATCTCTTTATCAAATTAATACCACACAACATGTCACCATGATTTTACCACAAACTGTCACATAGGCACTCACATAAGCATTTCCAACTTTATTAAATTATTCTATTCAGCTTCCACTAAATCATGTTAGATAGAAAATTCAGTCCTTGAACGAAATAAAGATAATGGCTGTCCCGCTTATCAAATGTCAAAACGCATTTGAAACCACCCTCTTGAGGTATATTTAACATGGAGTCTTTTTATTCCACAAATGTTCAAGCACTCAGGCCATTCGTGTACTGGTTTAGTCACTCTCCTATCCATTTTCATTTTGCCAATGACTGTGTTCTTCTTTATTAAAGCGCGTGTAATTGGTGCAGCAAACTAATTGAAAACTCAAACTCGAGTGCACAGTGTATATCCATTTTGTTGAAAAGAGTGTATTTGAATTAGTAAAATCCGAAACTACTGCAATACAGCGTTCCGGATTTAATGCCCATTACCCGTACGAGTGGAGAGCTACTAATGATTGATTCGATAAAAGCAGTGTCATTATGCGAATAAATATCTATGAATTGGAACGACTCGTTCCAATTCAAAGTAGTTACGAACAAAAATGAATGGTTCGGAATAAAAATTAAAACTGCATTGCTATTCTTAAGATGAATGAGTCATTTTTATGTAAAAAGAAAACCTATTGTATATTTTTTATTTTCGTTTTAGTCATTAAATAAAAATCACGTATGACTAAAAAAAATGAAAAGAAATATTTATATATATAAATATATATGCAAGGCATTTTTTTTTGTTTAAAATTATTTTCTTTTTCTTAGACATTAGAATTATTTCATGCACAGCTACTTTTTAATTAATATTTTTTTTTTGTTTTTTTGTGCTATTACTTTTATGTAACTCAATTACTATGTCTATTTAAAATTCAGAAGCCTTCTATATGTAGAATTGAAGCATTTTTCAAATCTTTCATTACAAATTTGATTTTTTTTCCAACTATTTTTATTCTAGTTATTGAATCCAAATTAAATATTTATGTTAGTAACAAACAATCAGCCGCCTGTGCTGAAGAAAGGACGTTATCTTTTGGAGAAGTGTGTAAGTGTACCTGTAATGAATTTTGAGTGTTTTTAGATAGAACAAGTAATATAAAGAAAAGTTTAAAGTCAATTCATACTTTTTTTCATTATATTGCAGAAACGTCCTTTTTATAAGTAATGTTCGTTCATTTTTTTTTATCTGCGCCATCTATGGGTAGATATATGCAGCTTAAATTTAAAAAATAAAATTAATTAATTAAATTTAATGAACGAATTAATATTTGAAAAACTGTATTGCCATCAAGTGTCCTCCACTACAAATTAAAAAAAAATGTATCTGAACTTGAGTGGATAAATAAAAAGTATTTCATGAACGATTGAAAATTTGAACAAGATATATATAGGGAGAGTGTGAGCAAATAGAAGGAATTGAAAAAGAAGAAAATTCTTACCATGCAGACAGCATTTTGATGCGAGCCACTATTGAATCTCCTCTTTTCAGAAGAGTGATTTAAATGAATGATTGAACAGACCCAGCTGTCATCATAATAATGTTTAAATAGAGATTTTAATGCTATTAAATTATTAAAATTAAGTTTACATTTATATAATTTTCTCTAGTTTGCTATCTACGCATTTAAACTGTATTTAATATTTAAACTGCATATATGTCATACTTTATCAAAAGTACAAAAAGCATGCATACCATCAATTTAAATGTTAGCGATACTTAATTCCTTGTCTATTAGCAGTATTATGCCAAAACGTACGATAAATGAACATCAGATAATATTTTATCATACCAGATTTCCATATTTATATGCTGAACTTTTTTATAGTACGTTTACTGATTTTATATTATAATATTATTGGTATGTAAAAAATTAAATTATTATAAGAATATCCAAAGTTAAATTTTCATGAAATGATATTTAAAAATTAGCATTTTAGAAAATCAAATATGACAAAAGTACGGAATATTGTAATAAAATACTAGAAATACAAAAAGCAATACTTTGTTTAATAAGCCAACGTTTTATTAATGTTAATCATTTGAAATAAAAAAAATAATTTCTAATACCATACACTGGGATTTTCGTATCAATAAAGATAACGAATTCATAATATGTTTTCTTTACAATTAAAAAGCCGTTATGCGCAGGGGAAAAAAAAACTCCACGAAGTGGTCCTTAAATTGCATGAGTTTAATTAACGAAGTTTTAAACAAATAAATTAAATTCCTTATAATTTGATAAATTCGTATAAATAATTCGTTTTATTTTTTTTAATTTTGTGCAAATCCGTTGTTAAAGTATGGATATTTTTAACACAGATAATTAAAATAATTTTTCAAGGAAGAATATTAATTAGCAAAGGAAGATAGTCTGTTTGTAGACGACTGAAAAACCACAAAGAATTTTATTCGTTTCAAGCCATTTATTTAATTATATTATTTGAGATTTAAAAAAAAATATTTTTCAGTTTTATTCTATGCAAATTAAATAAAAGCAAAACACAAAATATGCTCTTGATTATTGAACAAAAATATTTACTTCGCTTTCTCTTTATATAATACTTTCAAAATAAGAAAACCACGAACATTATTTGAAGTAAATAATTAAATAAAATGAAAAGATATCACGTGAGTTTATGACGATATATTCAAATTTATATTAATATTTCTTTTAACTTAATGAAACTTCAATAAGTCAAAACTAATTTACGTTACATAACTGAATTATAAGAGCAAATTCTTTACCACATTTTACTCTCTTTATCAAAATAATACCACACAACATGTCATTTAGATTTTACCACAAACTGTCGCATAGTCACTCTCATCAAGCTTTTCAAACTTTATTAAATTATTTAATTCACCTTCCACTAAATCATGTTAGAAGAAAATTCAGTCCTTGAACAAAATAAAGACAATGGCTGTGTAGCTTATCAGATGTCAAAACGCATTTGAAACCAACCTCTTGAGATATATTTAATATGGAGTCTTTTTATACCACAAATTTTTGAGTACTCAGGCCATTCATGTACTGGTTTAGTCACTCTCATTCCATTTGCATTTTGAGAATGACTGTGTTCTTCTTTATTGAAGAACGTGTAATTGGTGCAGCAAACTAATCGAAAACTCCAAACTCAAGTGCACAGTGGATATCCATTTTGTTGAAAAGAGTGCATTTGAATTAGTCAAATCCGAAACTACTCCAATATTGCGTTCCGGATTTAATTCCCATTACCCGTACGAGTGGAGAGCTAATAATTATTGATTCGATAAAAGCAGTCTCATTATGCGAATAAATATCTGAACGACTCGTTCTCATTCAAAGTAATTACGAACAAAAAAAATGAATGGATTGAATAAAAATTAAAACTGCATTGGGATTCTTAGGATGAATGAGTCATTTTTATCTGAAAAGGAAATTCTATTACATATTTTTTATTTTCGTTTTAGTCTTTAAATAAAAATCACGTATTGGTAAGAAAAAAATTGTAAAGAAAAAAATATCATACTTAATAAAATTATATTTATATACATGCCCTTTTTTAAATTAATTTTTTTTTTTTCTTAGGTAATAGGAATACTTCCTGAGTAGCATTTTCTTTTATTAAAAATTTTTTTTGCTTTCAGTTATTTCTAATACTGCATCTACATCACGCATATACTCAGAGCAAATTACAAATAATAATTAATAATTAATTAAATTAGTAATAACAATTAGTCAAATTACTAACAACTAAGCAAATTAGTCAGCCCAATTACTCAAGGCAAAACTCTTATATATATATGGAGAATTGAGCTTGTTTTAACTCTTTCATTACAAGTTTGACTTTTTATTTAACATGTTTTATTCTTCGTATTGTATACAAATTAACATCATGTTTCTAAAGAACAATCAACCGACATGTACTGAAGAAAGAACATCACCTTGAGCATCTTTAGAAGATATCTGTTAATTGTTCATTTTTGAGTGTTTTTTGAGAGAAAAACAAGAAAATTCCTACCATGCAGACGGACATTTGATGCAATCTAACCTTCGAATCTCCACGTTGCCGAAGAGTAATTTAAATGGATTTTTAAAAATAATAATATCTTTAAGCAAAGCGTTCAACAAAATGAATATTATTAAAATTAAATTTACATTTATTTAATATTTACTAATTTGTCATATATGTATTGTTCGTTAATATTTAAATTGCATATATGCCATATTTTATGAAAAAGTACAAAAGTATATATAACATGAATTATAACTGTTAACGATACTTTATTCCTTGTTTATTTGCATTTTGATCCCGAAAAATAAGATGAAAGAACATCAGAGAATATTTTATTCTCCCTGATTCCCATATGTATATGATAAACTTTTTATAGGTCTTTTATTATTTTTACGTCATTGTATTATTAGTAGGTAAAAATTCAATTTATAATATGAATATGAAAACTTAATTTTTTTATGAAAATATAGGTACAAATTAGTACTTTAAAAATCAAATATAACCGTACACATAGAATATTATAGTGAAACAAAAATAAAGAAGTATAAAAACAAAAGGAATCCTTTGTTTAAATTAACGAGAGATCGTTTTATTTATTTTAATAATTTGAAATATTTCGTACAAATATTTCGTTTTATTTTTTCATTGTAATTTTATGCAAATCCATTGTTACGGTTCAGTTCAAAACAGTTCAAGCAATTTTTCAAGGAAGAATATTAATTAACAAAGGAAAAAAACGTGTTTTGTAAACAACAGAAAAACAACAAAGAATTTTATGCATTTCACATGCCATTTATTAAATTATTTTAGTTGAGATTTAAAAAATATTTATTATTTGAATCTATGCAAATTAAATAAAACCAAAGACAATAAAATAGTGCTCTTGTTTATTGTGAAACAACATTTATTTCCTTTTCTCTTTATAAAATTCTTTCCAAAATAAGAAAGCCATGAACTATATTTAAAGTAAATAATTAAAAAAAAATAAATAAATATATTGTGGGTTTATGATGATATATTCAAATTTAAATCAGGACAGTAAATTTATTTCTACATACTTAAAGTCAAAGAAAAAAAATTAATCACACATCGTAAAAGTCAAAATCAATTTACGTTGCATAACTCTGATTGCAAGCTGAAATTCTTTACGACATTTTAATATCTTTACAAAATTAATACCGCACAGCATGTATGATTTTAACACAAACTGTCACATAGGCATTCACATAAGGAACGTCAAGCTATTCAAACATTATTAAATTATTCTATTCAGCTTCCACTAAATCATGTTAGATAGAAAACTCAGTCCTCAAATTAAATAAAGACAATGGCTGTCCAGTTTATCAAATGTCAAAACGCATTTGAAACCACCCTCTTGAGGTATATTTAACATGGAGTCTTTTTATACCACAAATATTCAAGCACTCAGGCCATTCATGTACTGGTTTAGTCACTCTCATATATCCATTTGCATTTTGCCAATAACTGTGTTCTTCTTTATTAAAGTACGTGTAATTGGCGTAGCAAACTAATTGAAAACTGCAATCTCAAGTGCATAGTGTATATCCATTTTGTTGAAAAGAGTGCATTTGAATTAGTCAAATCCGAAACTACTCCAATAGAGCATTCCGTATTTAATTCCCATTACCCGTACGAGTGGAGAACTACTAATGATTGATTCGATAAAAGCAGCCTCATTATGCGAATAAATATCTGAACGACTCGCTCAAATTTCAAAATAGTTACGAACAAAAAAATGAATAGATTGGAATAAAAATTAAAACTTCATTGCGATTTTTAAGATGAAGGAGTCATTTTTATCTAAAAAAGAAATTCTATTGCATATTTTTTTTATTTTCGTTCTAATCATTAAATAAAAATTACGTATAAATTGAGAAAAAGTAAAGAACAAAAAAAAAAAATAATTTAATAGAAATAAATTTGTATGCTATCCTTTTTTTTTTCATTTTAAATTTTTTCTTAGATAATGAGTTTATTTCATGCACAGCGTTTTCTCTAATTAAACTAATTTTTTTTTTCACTTTTTTCTACTAATAATACTAATTCATCACTCAATTACTATGTTTATTAAAAAGCAAAACTTTTGTACATACGGAGAATTATATATTTTTTGAAATCATTCAGTACAAATTTGACATTCATCCAACTGTTTTTATTTTTGTTATTAATAATTATTTATAAATAAAACTCTGTTTATTCTTGTTATTGTTGGATGTAATAATAACAAGAATAAAAAGAGTTGGTTAAAATGATTCATGATACTAATGTTCCTAATGAACAATTAACAGATTCATGTTGCTAATGAACAATCATGTTCCATATGTATATATATACTAAACTTTTTTATACGGCATTTTCAATTTTTATATTATTGTATTATTATTACGTGAAAATTCAATTTATAACACGAATATGAAAACTTAATTTTTTTTCAAAAGATAGTTACAATTTACGGCTACAGAAAATTAAATATAATAATCACATAATATTATAGATAAATAGTGATAAAAAATAAATAAAAAAACACCAAAGGAATTCTTTGTTTAAATTAACAAGCCATCATTTTATTTATGTTAATAATTTTAAATAATAGATTGCATTCTAATGCAGTGCGTTGGGATTTCCGTATCAATAAATATAATGAATTCGTAATATATTTTCTTTATAATTAGAAATGCCATTATACGTATGAGAAAAAAAATACCCGAAATGGTCTTTATATTGTATGAATTTAATTAAACAAGTTTTAACCAAATAAATAAAATCCATTATAATTTGATAGTTTTTTACGAATATTTCACTTTATTTTATTTATTTATTTTTTTTTCAATTTTTTGCTATTCGTTGTTAAAGCATGGATATTTTTAACAAAAATAATTCAAATAATTTTTAAAAGAAGAACATTAATTAGCAAAGGGAAAAAAGCGTTTTGTAGACAACAGAATTTTATTCATTTCAAATGGCATTTATTAAATTATTTGATGAGAGATTTAAAAAAAAAAAATATTTATCGCCTCTAGTCTTTGTAAATTAATAAAAGCCAAAGACAATAAAATTTTATCTTGATTATCGAACAAAAATATTTACTTCGCTTTCACTTCCTAAAATTTTTCGAAAATAGAAAAGCCATGAACCTTATTTGAAGAAAATAACCAGAACAATTAAAGATATTAAGTGAGTTTATGATGATATATTATTTAAATCAAGAATTGTGAATTTATTTCTTAAACTTAAAGTAAAAAAAAAATTAACCAAACTTCGTATAAGTCAAAACTAATTTACATTGCATAACTCAGCTATACACTCAAATTCTTTACTGCATTTTAATCTCTTTATCAAATTAATATCACACAACATGCCATCATGATTTTACCACAAACTATCACATAGGCACTCACATAAACATTTCAAACTTTATTAAATTATTCTATTCAGCTTCCACTAAATCATGTTAGAGAAAATTCAGTCCTTGAACAAAATAAAACAATAGCTATCCAACTTATCAAATGTCAAACGACATTTCAAACCTAAATTTAACATGGAGTCTTTTTATACCACAAATTTTCGAGCACTCAGGCCATTCATGTACTGGTTCAGTCATTCTAATATCCATTTGCATTTTGCTATTGGCTGTGTTCTTCTTTTTATTGAATCACGTGTAACTGGTGCAAGAAATTAATTGAAAACTCCAAACTCAAGAGCATAGTGGATATCCATTTTGTTGAAAGTGCATTCGAATTAGTAAAATCCCAAACTACTCCAATATAGCGTTCCGGATTTTAATGCCCATTAACCGTACGAGTGGAGAGCTACTAATGATTGATACGATAAAAGCAGTGTCATTATGCGAATAAATATCTGAACGACTCGTTCCAATTCAAAGTAGTTACGAACAAAAAAATGAATGGTTCGGAATAAAAATTAAAACTGCATTGCGATTCTTAAGATGAATGAGTCATTTTTATCTGAAAAGAAATCCAATTGGATATTTTTTTATTTTATTTTCAGTCATTAAATGAAAATCACGTATAATTTAGAAAAAAAATTGAAAAGAAAAAAAAAAACATATGTAATAGAAATAAATTTATTATTTTTTAATTTTAAATTTAAATTTTTTTCTTAGGCATTAGAATTGCTTCATGTATAGCTTTTTTTTTCTATTTTTTTTTTTTTTTTTGCTGTTACTATTTTGTACTTTTACTTTTGTAAAAACCAATCATTATAAAAAAAATCAAAAATCTTATATATGAAGAATTGAAGCATTTTTTAAATCTTTCATTATAAATTTGATTTTTTTTTCCAACTATTTTTATTCTAGTTATAGTATACAAATTAAATTTTTATGTTACTAAAAAACCATCAACCTATTTGTGATGAAGAATAGACGTTATATTTTAGGAGATACTTTAAGTGTACCTGTAATAAATTTGATGTGTTTTTTGAGAGAAAAACTAGAAAATTCCTACCATACAGATTGACTTTTTGATGCGAGATACCTTCGAATCTCCACGTTGCTGAAGAGGATTTAAATGGATGGTTGAAAATGATAATAGTCTTTAAACAAAGCGTTTTAAAAAATGAATATTACTAAAAATAAGTTTATATTTATTTAGTATTCGCTAATTTGTTAGATATGCATTTTTCATTAATATTTAAATTGCGTGTATGTCATAGTTTAACAAAAAGTTTAAAAGCACATATAAAAAAGAGTAACATGAATCTTAAAGATACTCAATTGTTTCTTTATTGGCATTTTTAACCCAAAAATACGATGAAAGACCATCAGTGTGAATATTTTACCGTCGTAGATTTTCATATGTAGATGCTAAACGTTTATTATAACGGGTTCACTAGTTTCACATTACTGTTATTATTCATTTGAATTCCGCTAAGAAAATATTTGGTACGTAGAAATTCAATTTATTACAAGAATATACAAAGTTAAATTCTTATGAAAAGTATGTTTAAAAATCAGCAAATTAGGAAATCGAATATAACCAAAAACCACTGAATACTATAATGAAAATAAAAATAAAGAAATAAATAAAAACACCAAGAGGAATCCATGGTTTAACTAAACAAGCCCTCCTTTTATTTATTGATAATAATTTTAAATACCTTAAAAGAATGAATTCTAATACCGTATAGTGAGGTTTCCGTATCAATAAAGATAATGAATTCATAAAAATGTTTTTTTTTATCATGAAAAAAGTCGATACACGTAGCAGAAAAAAACAATGAAATGGCCATTAAATTGCATTAGTTTAATTAACCCAGTTTTAATTTTAATGAAATAAATAAAATGCATTATAATTTAAAGATTTAGTACAAATATTTCGATTTTTATTTTTTTTTAATTTTGTGCAAAACCACTATTTAAGTATGGATATTTTTAACAAAAATAAGTGAAATATTTTTTAAGGAAGAATATTAATCAGCAAAAAAAAAAAAACTGTTTGTAGACAAGAGAAAGAAGACAAATAATTTTATTCCTTCAAATGTCATTTATTAAATTATTTTATTTGAGATTTAAAGTAAATATTTATCGTTTCAGTATATGCAAATTAAAAAAGCCAATGACAATAAAATGTGCTCTTACTTATTGAACAAAAATATGTATTTCCTTTTCTCTTTATATAATTCTTACGAAAAGTAAGAAAGCCATGAAATTTATTTGAGTAAATAATTGCCAAAATGAGGGATATCGTGTGAGTTTATGACGATATTCTCAAATTTAAATCAAAAATAGGGAATTTATTTCTTTTAAATTAGAGTTGAAAGAAAAATTAATCAAACTTCGTAAAAGTCAAAACTAATTTATGCTGCATAACCTCAGATAGGAACTCAAATTCTTTACTACATTTTAATTCCTTTATCAAATTAATACCACACAACATGTCATCATGATTTTACCAAAACTGTCACATAGGCACTCAGATCACATCAGCTTTTCAAACTGTATTAAATTATTCTATTCAGCTTCCACTAAATCATTTTAGAGAAAATTCAGTCCATGAAATAAATAAAGACAATGGCTGTCCAGCTTTATGAAATGTCAAAACGCATTTGAAATCAACCTCTTGAGGTATATTTAATATGGAGTCTTTTTTATACCACAAATATTCGAGCACTCAGGCCATTCATGCACTGGTTGAGTCACTCTCATATCCATTTGCAATTTTCCATTGACTGTATTCTTCTTTATTGAAGCACGTGTAATTGGTGCAGCAAACTAATTGAAAACTACAAACTCAAGTGCTGGAGATTTCAGTGTATATCCATTTTGTTGAAAAGAGTGTATTTGAATTAGTAAATTCCCAAACTACCCAATATAGCGTTCCGATTTAATTCCCATTACCCATACGAGTGGAGAGCTACTAATGATAGATTCGATAAAAGCAGTGCCATTATGTGAATAAATATCTGAACGACTAGTTCTCATTCAAAAGTAGTTACGAACAAAAAAAATGATGAATTAAAAATTAAAACTGCATTGCGATTCTTAAGATGAATGAGTCCTTTTTATCTAAAAAAAAAGAAATCCTATAGGATTTTTTTTTTTTTCGTTTTAGTCATTAAAAAGAATCACGTACGATTAAGAAAATCGAAAGAAAAAAATTAATTTAATAGAAATAACTTTGTATGCAAAGACTTATTTTAAATTTTAAATTTTTTCTTAGACATAAGGATTGTTCCATGTATAGCTTATTCCATTATTACAATTTTTTTGCTTGCACTTTTTTCTGCTAATATTACTACGGCTACAGCACTCAATTACTCTGTTTATTTAAAAAGCAAAACTCTTACACATGGAGAATTGAATCTTGTTTTGAATCTTTCATTACAAATTTGACTTTTTATCCAACTGTTTTTATTCTTTCTTATTGTATCCATGTCTACTTCATGCTTCAAATGATCAATCAATCGACATGTGCTGAAGAATTTTTCAATGCTGTTGGCAAATATAGAGACAGTTAATCTTTATGCCATAAGACCGCACTGCTGTTACTCATTTAGCACTATCCCAGGTAGACACGTGTAGCTTGAAGATAGGCTACTACCCACAACACTCTACGATCCTATTTGGTCCGGGACCTCTGGTTTAAAACGGATTCCGAACCATTACAAATATCCATGCCACCGCCGGTCGCTGAAACTCGAAATCTGTGGTTCCTCAGCCATACCTCTCGGTCATCAAGCCCTATGTGCTAAGAGCACATTAACTTTACGGAGATTTTAATGTTTTTTGAGAGAAAAACTAGACAGTTCTTACCATGCAGACCGCTTTTTGTGAGAGTTAACCATCGAATCTCTACCTTCTTGAAGAGTAATTTAAATGGATGATTGTGAAGAGAGACAATGGCAAAATTAATAGTCTAGAAACAAAGCATTTAACACTATGAATATTATTAAAATTGAGTTTACATTTATTTAATATTCTCAATTTGTCATCTATGCATTTTTCCGTTAATATTTAAATTGCTTGTGTATGTCACACTTTATCAAAAAGTACGAAAGCATATATAAAATGAATATAAATTTTAAGGATATTTTATCACTTGCATATTGACATTTTTATCCTGAAAATGCAATAAAAGAACATCAGAGAATATTATCCTCCCAGACTTTCATATATATATATATATATGGTAAACCTTTTTATAGAGCGTTTACTAGTTTTACATTCTTGTATTATTAGTACGAAATAATTCAATTTATAATACGAATAAAAAACTTAATTTTTTTTAGAAAAGATATTTACAAATTAGGGGCTACAGAAAATCAAATTATATATAAACAGAGAAAATATAATGAAATAAAAATAAAGATATAAAAAAAAAATCCAAAAAAGGAATGTTTTATTTAAATTAATAAGCTATTCCTTTATTTATGATAATAATTTTAAATGAAATAATGAATTTTAACAACAGTGGGATTTCTGTATCAATAAAAATATTGAATTTATAATATGCTTTCTCTATAATTAAAAACCTTTTATACGTAGGGAGAAAATAATACCCCGAAATAGTCATTAAATTGTATGAGTTTAATTAACCAAGTTTTAACCAAATAAATGAAGTGCATTATAATTTGATAATTTTAGTACAAATATTTCGCCTTATTCATTTATTTTTCCACTTTGTGCAAACTGTTTCTAAAGAATGAATATTTTTAACAAAAATAATTCAAATACATTTTCATGGAAGAATATTAATTAGCAAAGAAAAAAGGCAGTTTGTAGACAACAGAAAACTTCAAAGAAATTTATTCATTTCAAATGGCATTTATTAAATTATTTTATTTGAGATAAAAAATATTTATCATTTGAGTCTATGCAAATCAAATTAAATGAAGCCAAAGACAATAAAATTTGCTTGATAAATGAACAAACAACAATATTTATTTCGCTTTCTCTTATATAACTTAAGAAACCATGAGCCTTATTTGAAATAAATAATTAAAAAAAAAAAAAAAGAAATATATCGTATGAGTTTATGATGTCATATTCAAATTTAAATCAGGAACAGTAAATTTATTTCTTTTAAACTTAAATCCTAAAGAAAAATTAATCAAACTTCGTAAAAGTCGAAACTACTTTACGTTGCATAAACTACGTTATGAGCTCAAATACTTTATTACATTTTAATCTCTTTATAAAATTAATACCACACGACATGTCATCATGATTTTACCACAAACTGTCACATAGGCACTCACATAAGCATTTCAAACTTTATTAAATTATTCTATTCAGCTTCCACTAAATCATGTTAGATAGAAAACTCAGTCCTTGAATTAAAATAAAGATAATGGCTGTCCAGCTTATCAAATGTCAAAACGCATATGAAACCAACCTCTTGAGGTATATTTAATATGGAGTCTTTTTTTATACCACAAATATTCAACCACTCAGGCCATTCATGTATTGGTTTAATCACTCTCTCATATCTATTTGCATTTTGCCAATGACACTGTGTTCTTCTTTTATTGAAGCACGTAATTGGTCAGAAACTAATTGAAAACTCCAAACTCAAGTGCATAGTGGATATCCATTTTGTTGAAAAGAGTGCATTAAAATTAGTAAAAACCGAAACTACTCCAATAGAGCGTTCGGGATTTAATTCCCATTACCCGTACGAGTGGAGAGCTACTAATGATTGATTCGATAAAAGCAGCGTCATTATGCAAATAAATATCTGAACGACTCGTTCTCATTCAAAGCAGTTACAACCAAAAAAAAAATGAATGGGTTGAATATAAATTAAAACTGCATTGGCATTCTTAAGATGAATGAGTCATTTTTGTCTAAAAGAAAGATATCCTACTGCATATTTTTATTTTAGTTTCAATCATTAAATGAAAATCACGTATGATTAAAAAAAAATGAAACAAAATATCTTTTTTAATAGAATTAAATTTATATGGAAGCACCTTTTTAAATTAATTTTTTATCTTCTTCTAGATTTTTTAATATTATTTCATGTATGCATTTTCTTTAATTAAAATATTTCTTTTGCTTTAATTTTTTTGAGCTATTACTTTTAAGCAAAACCAATAACTATGTTTATTAAAAATTAGAAGTCTTAGATATGGAGAACTGAAGCATTTTTCAAATCTTTCATTACAAATTTGATTTTCTATCCAACTATTTTTATTCTAGTTAGAGTATCCAAATTAAATATTTATGTTACTATGAAACAATCAAACCTGAAAAAAAAGGACGTTATCTTTTGGAGAATCGTCGAGTGTACCTTTATTTAATTTGAAGGGTTTTTTTAGAAAAACTAGAAAATTTCTACCATGCAGACTGATTTTTGATGTTAGATACCTTCGTTTCTAAAGTGTGATTTAAATAGAAGGTTGAATATAATAATAGTATTTAAACAAAAACGTTTAACACTTTATGAATATTTTTAAAATTAAGTTTACATTAATTTAATATTCTATAGTTTGTTATAAATGCGTTTTTCGTTATTATTTAAATTGCATGCATGTTATTCTTTATCAAAAGTGTAAGAAAAATATTTAGTACGTAGAAATCCAATTTATAAAAAAGAATATCAAGACTTAATTTTTTAAAAAGATACTTACAAAATTAGGACTAAATAAATCAAATAAAAATCAAAACATAGAATATAATAAAATAAAAGTAAAAATAAATATAAACACTAAGAGAGAGATTCTTTGTTTAATATAATAAACCAATGTTTTATTTATGTTAATAATTTCAAATAAAAGATTGAATTCTAATACAATACAGTGGAATTTCCGGATCAATAAAGATAATGAATTCATAATATGCTTTCTTTTAATTAAAAAGTCATTATACGCTGGAGAAAAAAATAACAAGTTAATTAACCAAGTTTTAATCAAATAAATAAAATTCATTATAATTTGATAATTTCGTACAAATATCTCACTTTATTTTTGTTTTAATTTTTGCAAATCCATTGTTAAATTATATATAGTTTTAACAAACACAATTAAAACAATTTTTAAAAAAAGAATATTATTTAGCAAAGAAAGAGACACTCTGTTTGTAGACAACAAAATAAATTTTGAAAAACAAATAAAATAATTTTATTTTAGATTTTTAAAAGAATACTTATTATTTGAGTTTATGCAAATTAAATAACGCCAATGACAATAAAATTTTATCTTGTTTATTAAACAAAATATTTAATTCGCTTTCTCTTCATATAATTCTTTCTGAAAATAAGAAAACCATGAGATTTATTCGAAGTAAATAAGTAGAAAAATTAAAGATATCATGTGAGTTTATGATGATATATTAAAATTTAAAACAGAATATCGAATTTTTGTCTTTAAACTTCACACTTTAAAGAAAAAAATTTATCAAACTTTTGTAAAAGTCAAAACTATTTTTTACGTTGCATAACTCAGTTCAGAAACTCAAATTCTTTACTACATTTTAATCTCTTTTTATCAAATTAATACCACACATAATGTCATTTTGGCTTTTACCACAAACTATCACATAGGCACTGCATAAGCATTTCAAATTTTATTAAATTATTCTTATTCAACTTCCACTAAATCATGTTAGATAGAAAATTCAGTCCTTCAACTAAATAAAGACAATGGCTGTCCAGATTATCAAATGTCAAAAGCATTTGAAACCAAGCTCTTGAGATATATTTAACATGGAGTCTTTTATACTATAAAGCACTCAGGCCATTCATGCACTGGTTTAATCTCTCTCATGTCCATTTGCATTTTTTGCCAAACACTGCATTCTTCTTTATTAAAGAATGTTTAATTGGTGCAGCAAACTCATTGAAAACTCCAAAACTCAATTACATAGTGGTTATCCGTTTTGTTGAAAAGAGTGAAAGTAAAATCCGTAACTACTCCAATGCAGCGTTCCGGGATTTAATTCCATTACCTGTATGAGAGGAGAGCTACTAATGATTGATTCGATAAAAGCAGTCTCATTATGCGAATAAATAACTGAACGAGTCGCTCTAATTCAAAGCAGTTACGAACAAAATGAATGGGTTGGAATAAAAATTAAAACTGCATTGGAATTCTTAAGATGATTCAGTCATTTTTATCTAAAAAGAAAAACTTATTGATATTTTTTTTTTTTTTGGTTTAGTCATTAAATGAAAATGACGTATGTTTATTAAAAATTGAAAAGGAAAACCACATTTAGTAGAAATAAATTTAAAAGCAAGTCATTTTTTTTTAATTTAAAATTTTTCTTTCATATATTAGGATTACTTCATGTGTAGGTTTTTCTTTAAATATATATATATATTTTTGCTTTCATTTTTGCGTTATTACTTTTGCATAGTATAAAAATAACAGTAGGTTAAAAACAGTAAGATAAAAAGGATTCATGATACTAATGTCACTAATGAACAATCAACCACTTTCATGTTACTAATGAACAATCATCCGACTTCATGGTACTAATGAGTAATCGACCGAATATTACTAATGAACAATTAACTGATTGCATGTTACTTATGAAAATAAACCGACTTCATGTTACTAATGAACAATGAACCGACTTCATGTTACTAATGAACACTCAACTGACATGTGGTGAAGAAAGAACATAACCATTCTGGAGAATATTTAGTGTTTTTTGTGTTTTTTAAGAGAAAAATTGGAAAATTCTTACCATACAGATCGCATTTTGAAGCCTGCTACCACTGAATTTCCTCTTTTCTGAAGATTGATTCAAACGGATAATTGAAAGAGGGTTAGGTTGTCGATCGTACGCCCTACGTTCTTATAGTCATAGTAGAAAGGGACCTAGAATTTAAAGTGGATGTCATAAAAGACGATTAATCTTGTTAAAACTTTGCAGTACATGCATCATTTTTAAATCACTGTATTGCCATATTTTATGTATATTTTACGTTATTTTCCAGCACAGCTTCAGTACGCCAGTGCTCCAGTGCAGCTTCAGTACGCCAGTGCTCCAGTACAACTTCAGTACGCCAGTACTCCAGTACAGCTTCAGTATATTCATTTTTGAGAAAGAAAACAAACCACGATAACATTAAGAAAACGGTAAAATTAAAGATCCGACGATAAATTTTTACTTATCCTTTGCACCTGGTGAAAAAATTCGGTTAGATCGCATTAACATCTTTCATTTATTTAAATGACAAATAATTAATTTCGTATTTTTTTCTGTATCACAAAAAAAAATCCATATCTTATTTTACATCTACTGTAATTTAATTAAATGTAGAATAACTATTAATCACATTATACGTATCCCGTAAATACAATTTATATCTTATTGCCTACTTCAAGTTTATTTAAATGCCGAAATGATAAATAAATTATCTACTAACATGCGTTTTATCAGAAGGTCTATCTAATAATAAAGAATATTTGTAATCAATGCATAAATACATTTGTTAGATGAAAATGCATCGATAAAAATTATATTCCTTTAAACTTATTGTGCAGTTTATTTACAGTTTTCTGATATTTCCTTTTTTTTCCCCTTTTTTTCAGCACTTTATTTCATGTTCATCATGTTCGAGCGTTCTTTTCTTGGTATTGTATTCTCGAGGAGTTTTGTAATTACAAAGTTTTGTAGTGAAGTTGTTCTTGAATTCTTGCAAAATCCGAATATTTTTTTTTTTTTAATATTTTTTATATATTTTTGATTATATTTGCTCTTTTATGTTTAACAAAAAGTAAGCACGTATTTTTACATTTTTTTCCATTTTATTTGGTATGAATTATTGAAATTTTTTAAGAACTTATGGTATATATAACAAAGAGCAACAGTGCGTGTTAGGATTGTTATTTGAAATCAATGAAATATAAACAAGGGTATTTGAAAAAGAGCAAACTTCATAAATAATAAATTTGATTGAAATAACATTATTTCATCGATTTTATAAAATCCCAGACTACCATATTATATATTCAACAGTTAAGTTACAGTTATGTTATATATAAGACAGCTTGTTAAACATTCTGATTACTTTGTAAGGAATATTTTTTATATATTTCAATTATGTTTGCTTTTTATGCCAAACAAAGCATGTATTTCTTATATTCATCTTCTTATATTCTATTTGTGATGAATTATTGAAATTTTTTAAAGAGCTTGAATATATAACTAAGAGCAACCCAATTCTTGTCAAGTTATGAGTGTTATTTGAAATCAATGAAGTATAAACACAATAATTTTGAGTCAAATTGTTGAAGTAGGGTATTTGAAAAAAGACACACATCGTAAATAATAAATTTTGATTGAAATATCTTAATTTTATCGATTTTATAAAAACATCAGACAGCTATGTTGCAAACATGTACTGCTGAAATAGAAGGTTCGAACTGTATTTCGAAAGATTTATATAAGATTATATCACAGAATGTTTTATGTCACATAATATTTATAAGATTTATATCACAGAATGTTGGTTTTAGGAGGCCAGATAACCAAGTGACAAGAGCTGAGTGGTAGAAGTTTTGGATTGATTCCCGGCGGTGCAATGAAGGATTGTAATACTGAATCCTTTAAAATGCTAAATCCCTGAATAATAGGAGCGTATAGCGTTGTGGGAGTATTGTTGCCCAAAATGTCGTAATCAATCATCAGGCTGCACGTGCCCCTGTGTAGTGCAAATGAGTAATGTTTTTGCAGCCCTTGCTTTTGACATAAAGAATTAATTGTCTATTTACAAATTGCATTAGAAAAATAAACCTTCAGTACATGGTGGTTGATTGTTCATTAGAGACACGAAGTCGACTTGGATGCAATAAAAAGTCAAATTTGTAATGAATGATTTTAAACAAGCTTTAATTATCCATATATAAGAGTTTTGCTCTTTAATAAACAGAGTAATTGAGTGATGTAGTAGTAGTAGCAGTAGAAAAAGTAAAAGCGTAAAAAAAATTAACTAAAGAAAAACCATACATGAAATAATACAAAATGTTTAATAAAAAGAATAAAAAAATGAAAAAGGGCTTCCATATGAATTTATTTCCATTAAAGATACTACTTTTTTTGCTTTTCAATTTTTTTTTCAACACGCGTGATTTGTATTTAACGACTAAAAACACAAATAAAAAAAAAGATTCAATAGATTTCTTTTAGATAAAAATGACTCATTCATCTTAAGAATCTCAATGCAGCTTTAATTTTTATTGAACCCATTCAATTTTTTGTTCGTAACTACTTTGAATTAGAACGAGTCGTTCAGATATTTATTCGCATAATGACACTGCTTTTATCAATCAATCATTAGTAGCTCTCCACTCGTACGGTTAATGGGAATTAAATCCGGGACGCTCTATTGGAGTAGTTTCGATTTTTGCTAATTCGAATGCACTCTTTCAACAAAATGGAAATCCACTATGCACTTGAGTTTGAAGTCTTCAATTAGTTCGCTGCACCAATTACACGTGCTTTAATAAAGAAGAATACAGTCAATGGCAAAATGCAAATGGATATGAGATTGGCTAAACCAGTACATGACTGGCCTGAGTACTCAAAATTCGTGGTATAAAAGATTCCATGTTAAATATACCTCAAGAGGTTGGTTTCAAATGCGTTTTGACATTTGATAAGCTGGACAGCGATTGTCTTTATTTGGTTCAAGGACTGAGTTCTTTCTAACATGATTTAGTGGAAGCTGAATAGAATAATTTAATAAAGCTTGAAAAGCTTATGTGAGTGCCTATGTGACAGTTTGTGGCAAAACCAAAAATGACATGTTGTGTGGTATTAATTTGATAATGTGATTAAAATGTAGTAAAGAATTTGAGCTTAGAAATTGAATTATACAACGTAAATTAGTTTTGACTTTTATGAAATTTGATTAACTTTTTCTGTAAGTTTTAAAAATAAATTCACTATTCTTGATTTAAATTTGAATATATCATCTTAAACTCAAATGATATACTTGATTTTTTTTAATTATTTATTTCTAATAAGGCTCATGGCTTACTTATTTTAGAAAGAATTTTATAAAGACAGGCAAATAAATATTGTTGTTCAATAAACAAGACAAAATTTATTGCCTTTGCTTTATTTAATTTGCATTGACTGAAATGATAAATACTTCTTTTAAAATCTCAAATAAAACAATTTAATATATGCCTTGAAATGAATAAAATTATTTTCGTTTTCTAATGTCTACAAACAGAGAGGTTTTTTTTTCTAATTAATATTCTTCCAAGAAAATGATTTTAATTATTTTTGTTAAATATATATATACTTTAACAATGAATTTGCACAAATTAAAAAAATAAATAAAATTGAGCGAAATATTTGTACGAAATTATAAATTTATAATGAATTTTATTTATTTGATTAAAACTTGGTTAACTAAACTCTTAAAATGCAATGACCATTTCTCCAAAGTATAACGGCTTTTTAACTGTAAAGAAAACGTATTATTATTTATTCATCATATTTATCGATATGGAAATCGCACTGTGTGGTATTAGAATTCATTTTTTATTTTAAATTATCAACTGGCTAATTAAAAAGATGGCTTGTTAATTTAAACAAAGGATTCCTCTTAGTGTTTATATTTATTTATTTGCTTTTTATTTCTCACTAAAAATTTCTAAGTCCATGATTATAGTAACTGATTTAATGGGAACGTCCTGTACAAGCAAATACCCAATTTCTCTGTAGTTCCTCAAATTTTTTCAAATCTATAATTTGGATAAATTGTTTTTTGGCAACATTTGTATTATTGGAAAGCATGGTTCAAAAACAATACACGTCTCGTGAAACAGTGATCTCTAGTTAGTTCATTAAATCATTGCTTTCAGAAACGACGATGCTCGTTGTATGCAATCAACATGCAAACTTCCTGGTGGGAGTTTGTAGGCTTTTTTTTCTCTTAAAACACGCAAATGTAAAAAATTCTTCAGCACATGTAAGTTGATTGTTCATTAGTAACAAAATTTCGGTTGATTGCATATTAGAAACATGAAGTCGGTTGTTTGCATATTAGAAGCATGAGGTTGGTTGATTGTTCAATGGTAACATGAAGTCGGTTAAAAGTTCATTGTTCGAAGTTATTGTTCGTTAGTAGCATTAGCATCATGAATCCGTTTTCCAGGTGTTTTTATTGATTTTGAATGAAATATTTGCAATGAAATATTTCAAACCAACTTCAATTCTATATACAGATCTTTTGCGTTTTTAATAAACAAGTAATTGACGTATGTAAAGATGACAGTACAAAAAACTGAAAGTAAAAAAAAATTTTTTTATTTAAAGAAAAGGCTACACATGAAATAATTATACTAAGAAAAAAAAAAAATTAAAAAAAAAAGGATTGCATATAAATTTACTACTATTAAATATGTTTTTTTTTTCTTTTCAATTCGTCTTAATTATACGTGATTTTTATTCAATGACTTAAACGGAAATAAAAATATCCAATAGGATTCCTTTTTAACTGAAATGATCCCATCATCTTAATCCCAATGCTGTTTAATTTTTATTTAATCCCATTCATTTTTCTGTTCGTAACTACTTTGAATTAGAACGAGTCGTTCAGATATTTATTCGCATAATGATGCTGCTTTTATCGAATCAATCATTAGTAGCTCACCACTCGTACGGGTAATGAGAATTAAATCCGGAATGCTATTTGGAGTAGTTTCGGGATTTTACTAATTCAAATGCACTCTTTTCAACAAAATGGATATTCACTGTGCAATTGAGTTGGAGTTTTAAATTAATTTGCTGCACCAATTACACGTTCTTTAATAAAGAAGAACACAGTCATTCTCAAAAATGCAAATGGATATGAGAGTGACTAAACCTGTACATGAATGGCCTGACTGCTCGAAAATTTGTGGTATAAAAAGACTCCATGTTAAATATATCTCAAGAGGTTGGTTTCAAATGCGTTTTGACATTTGATAAGCTGGACAGCCATTGTCTTTATTTATTTCAAGGACTGAATTTTCTATCTAACATGATTTAGTGGAAGCTGAATAGAATAATTTAATAAAGTTTAAAAGTTTATGTGAGTGCCTATGTGACAGCTTGTGGTAAAATCACGATGACATGTTGTGTGGTATTAATTTGATGTTAAAATGTAGTAAAGAATTTGAGCTTATAACTGAGTTATGCCACGTAAATTAGTTTTGACTTTTGCGAAGTTTGATTAATTTTTTTCTTTAAACTCTAAGTTTAAAGAAATTAAATTCGTTATTTTTGATTCAAATTTGAATAGATCATCATAAACTCACATAATATCTTTGATTATTTTTAAATTTTTTACTTCAAATAATGTTCGTGTTTTTCAATTTCGAAAGTATTATATGTAGAGATAGCGAAGTAAATATTTGTGTTCAATAAACAAGAGAAAATGCTATTGCCGTTTAATGGTCTGAGTGCTCGAAAATTTGTGGTATAAAAGAATCCATATTAAATATACCTCAAGAAGTTGGTTTCAAATGCATTTTGACATTTGATAAGCTGGACAGCCATTGTCTTTATTTAGTTCATGGACTGAATTTTCTATCTGAACATGATTTAGTGGAAGCTGAATAGAATAATTTAATAAAGTTTAAAAACCTGATGTGAGTGCCTATGTGACAGTTTGTTGGAAAACCAAATGACATGTTTTGTGGTATTAATTTGATAAAGGGATTAAAATGTAGTAAAGAATTTGAGCTTGGAAATTGAGTTATGCAACGTAAATTTGTTTTGACTTTTACGAAGTGTGATTAATTTTTTCTTTACACTTCAAGTTTGAAGAAATAAATTCGCTATTCTTGATTTAAATTTGAATATATCATCATAAACTCACTTGATATCTTTCATTATTTAATTATTTACTACAAATAAGGTTCTTTTTTTTCTTATTTTCGAAATTATTATATAAAGAATGCGGGAAATGAATATTTTTGTTCAATAAATAAGATCAAGCAAAACAAGCAAATTTCATTGCTTTTGTTTTGTTTAATTTGCATAAACTCAAATTATAAATATTTTTTTTTATATTTTAAATAAAATAGTTTAATAAATGCCATTTGAAAAGAATAAAATTATTTGCCTGCGTTCTATATTCGATAAACAGCGTTTTCTGTGCTTTGCTAATTAATATTCTTCCTTGGAAAAATTATTTTAATTAATATTGTTAAAAATATCCATACTTTAACATTGGATTTGCACCAAATTAAAAAAAAAAAATTAAGCAAAATATTTGTACGATATTATCAAATTATAATTTTATTTCTTTCTTTCTTTAGAAGTTGGTTAATTAAACTCATGCAATTTAATGACCATTTCGGTGTATTATTTTCTCTTAAGTATAACTGCTCTTTTATTTATGAAGAAAGCATATTATGGATACATTATCTTTATTGATACTGAAATTATGCCACTGTAATACCTCTGAATATAATTATACCACTGAAAATACCCCTGTACGGTATTAGAACTCCTTTTTATTTAAAATTATTAACATAAAAAAGTATATCTTGTTAATTTAAACCAACAAATGATTCAATTTTTGTTTTTATTTCTCCTTTACTTTTATTTCATTACAATATTCTATGCTTATGGTTCTATTAGATTTTCTAAGGACCTGATTAGTAAATTTCTTTTCATAAAAATTTACTTTTGATATTCTTATTATAAATTAATTTCTACTTACTAAATACTTTCTTAAAAAAATTCATATGAATAATTAAAATAAAGTAAAATTTATGTACATATAAAACGTCATTAAAATGTTTAACATATGAATTTGGGAATCTTCTCCTTCTTCATTGGCTCAACAGCCAAATGGCGGGAAAAGGCCGTCAGCCTACTGAATGATTTCGAGACAGATATGGTTTCTTCCTTTCTTTTTACGGACACTGTTGTCCACCGTACGCCCAAAGCTCTACAGTCATATTAGACCGGTACCTTAGATTAAAGTTGATTCCGAACCACTACAAATATCCATGGCAATGTCAGGACTCGAACCAGACAGCTTTGGCACAGACCACTAGTCACTTCGATATTATATGGAAATCTAGGAATATCAAATATTCGTTAACGTCCTTTCATTGTATTTTTGGGGATCAAAATGCCAATAGACAAGAAATTAAGTATCATTAATATCTCTGTTCGATATTAAAGTCATTGTAATTAATACTAATTCATTTTTCCCCTCTTTGAAAACAAACATACAAAATCGCAATATGTATGTATGACATAAGCTATTTTACGACATAAAACCATGAAAGCAACATGATTAACATGAGCTGACTTTCACTCGGTGCCATGTTCCGGGTTTGAGTCCCGGCAGTGCAATGGATGTTCGTAGTGGTTCGAATGATTAACATGGTTGTAGCTGACTTTTGTCACCCTACGGTGCCAACCACTGTTAGAAATCTGGCAGCAGGCAGAGTTGGCCAGCCATGGCTGGTTGCGCCACTGACGAAGATGAGCGCTCAATAGTTGTTACTCGGTTGCCAATCTATCACTTTAAACTTTAGGTCATTTAACACATTTACTAATATGACAGTAGAATTAAGGTAGCCGAGTGATTTAAATTTATTAGCCTGTGCATATATGTATTCAAAAATTTTGTGTAAAGGCTGTCGAACAGTTGATGTGAAGAAATGAACTTTTGATTTTAAAATGATATTCTAGTGGAAACTATGTAGGTATGTGTGCATCCCTATATTCAAAAATTAGCGTTTGATGTGATTGATGAATATACTTGCGAATATAGGACATGTTACGGATGAGTATACACTTATAGGTTCGCAGAATAATTAAAATATATCCTTCGAACTCATGATGCGCTCTCATCTTGGAACATCTAATTGGATCATCAATCATCAATTAATAATCTGGGAACGCTGTGACCATCCCTAGATACGTACAGTCGATTTTTGATAGCAGAGAAATTAAGACTTACAGTTTCAATTTGTTAACGGCTTTGGTTCACCTTTACACTTGCAAATCGTTTTTTTTTTTTTTTTTTTTTGGCCTCTTGAAAATAAAATTGACCAAAGACAAAACGCGCTCAAACATAACGGATGCAACACCCATTAAGATGTGCAAACACCCAAATTGAAATCGATTTTCAAAAGCAAAGTGAAAATAAACTATCGGACTTGTAAAAAAAATATTTTTATTGATTTCATTTTTTTTTTTATTTTGTTTATATTTATATATCTTTTTTATATTTCATTTTAATTTTATAATTTTTTTTTACAATTTGCGTTTAGTATCATTAGTATTATATTATCTATGTATATTTGCATGTAAGAATCGTAGTAAACACAAAAATAATAACTCATTCTGTTTCAATTTTCACTCAAAATGTCTGTAGTGGGTCTAAATCTAATAGGGGGGGGCATAATTTTTTGATATGTCCCTCAAAGTTAGGATGCATTTCCAAAGGGGCCCGCAAGATCATTTGGGTTGGCAAACCAAATTTAGAGCGTCCTTCAAATCTGTCTTAATAATTTTTTTGTTTTAAGATAGATGATTTGTAAAATTATTGATACATTATTTTAAATTACAATTTGTACATCAGTGCGAAGGTAATCATGCTCCTAAACATTAGTAGATGATTATCTTAAGTTCTTTTACAAAAGCCGATAAATTATTCCAGTGTATGGCTCTTTACTTTGATTTTAAATAGCGGATTTGATTTTAAATAGCGGATGAGCAACTGCAGTATATGGTTCTTTTACATTTGATTTTAAATAGCGGATGAGCAACTGCAGTGTATGGTTCTTAACGTTTGATTTTAAATAGCGGATGAGCAACTGCAGTGTATCGTTCTTAACGTTCCAACTAGTATGGTTCTTTACGTTTATTTAAATAGCGGATGAGCAACTGATGATTTCTCTATTTGATTTTAAATAGCGGATGAGCAAGTGTATGGTTCTTTAAAAATAGCGGATGAGCAACTGAGTGTAGGGTTCTTTTACGTTTGATTTTAAATAGAGGATGAGCAACTGTTTGATTTGATTTTAAAAATGAGCAACTGCGGATGAATCTTTACATCGGATGAGCAGTGGATGATTTTAAATAGCTCTGCAGTATGATCAAACAGAAACGGATGATTTATGCTTGCCAAATGATTCTCTACGTTTGATTAAAAAGCGGATGAATTCCTCAGTGGAATTCTCTATACAAAAAGGGTATCTTTTACTCGGAATTCCTAATATGATTTTACTGCCTAATATGACTGTATAGCGTTGGGTGTAGTGCCGATATCACTACACTGTCAAAAGAAAAACATCTTCTATCTCGAAATCTGCCAGCAGGCAGACGGCCTTGGCCCACCATGGGAACGTTGCGCCACTGAAGATGATGAGCACTTTTAGTTTCTACTAAAAGCTGGTTGCTACGCCATCTATCACAGATATGTTTTCCGTCAGTTCATGTTGGTAGGATATATAAGTACTTCTACGTTGAACACATTTTTTCTGTGTTTGTATTGTGAAAAGTATCATTGTAACAGTAGTATTAAGTTAGCCAATTGATTTAAATATATTAGCCTGGTATGCTTACTCTAATTGCACACTTTTTTACGGTTTTAAAAGTTTTTCGTAAAGATGGAATAATTATAAGTCCCTTATTTGAACAGTTGCCTATATTAGTTCACTTTAAATACGACACAAACGTCTAATCGCTCCGCTTACACCACTTCTGCGCTGCATTTAACTTCTGGCCTTAAGAAACTTACTTTGAAAAGCCAGTGGTATAATAACCCGGAATCCCCTTTCTCTGACGACTGAAAGACCCCATTTCGCCAAACGATTGAAAAGGAGTGCGTAAATCACCCCCTGGATAAATAGATCGATGGAATGCAAGGAGTGGGGAATTCATCTGGATCTTTACCAATCAGTAGAGCAGCCATAAATCGCCACAGATGGGGATATCGGTAAATAGTGCGCCAATCAATTGTGGTTGGTACAGCATCATCATGGACTGCGTAACTAAGTTTAGTGTTCCAGACACAACCAAATTGCTACGTAAGGAAGTTTTTTAGTATATAATAGTTATAACTTACGAAATGAAATAAGATATTTGATTGATAAATGCTGTCGAGAGATAAACTGCAAATAAATTAAATATCTATTGCAAATTTGGGATTCGGTTTTATCCAATTATTGACGATCTTTCAAATGTCTTCTTGGTGAATATCCTTATCTTTTTACTCATCACAGCAAATGGCTTGACCCTAAGTAAGTCGACGCAATGTGTGTGGTCTTCTTAGAAAGAAATATATGTTAGTTCATTTATATATATATATATATATATATATATATTGTTTCTTCTTGGCTTCTACATGTCGATGTCTACAGTTTTTGGATCGAAAAGGAGTGTTAAGTCACCCCTTGGATAAATAGATCGGTATGACCCGTATTAGAATGGAAGGAGTGGGGAAATCATTTGCATCTTTACCAATCAGGCAGGCAACCATAAATCGCCACAGATGGGGATAACGGCAAATAGTGCACCAATCAATTATGGTTGGTAGAGCATCATCATGGACTGCGTAACTAAGTTTAGTGAAAAAGACACAACCAAATTGCTACGTAGGGATTTTTTAATAGCTATAATTTACGAAATGAAATAGGTTATTTAATGAATAAATGTTGTCGAGAGATAAGTTGAAAGAGATAAATGCTTATAGAAACTTTGTAAGGCGGTTTTATCCACAAGCTATCGATAGGGCAAATGTCTTCTCGGTGAATATCCTCATCTTTTCATCATCACTTGAAATTTCCTGACCATCAATAGGTTGACGCAATATATGTGGTTTTCTTAGAGAGCACTATCTTTCAGTTTATTTTTATATTTTTTTTCTTCCTTCTTCTTTTGAAATGTCGGTATCTACAATTTTTGACTAATGCTGGTGCTGGAGTTTTACATCAGGGACTTTAGTCTGAATAGAACCGTTGGTTCGAATTGTACAAATTTTGATGGTGAAGTGGCTGCCGTTCACATAGCATTGATGGAGGTCGCCAACAATGAAGAACTAAAACTTCGTGATATTTATCGATTCACAGGCTACTATTAGAGCTATTTCCTCTGCTATGCTTTAAAAAATAGTTCTGTTCCTGAATGCCAACTTTTGATCAATTCCTTGATAGAAGGCCATGCTAACCTGCTAATTCCATGCTAACCTGCAGTGGATGCCAGGTCACTGCGGTATTGCGAGTTTGCAGATACCCTTGCTAAGGCCAGGTCCAACCTTCCTCAACCAGATCCCCCTATTAACTACCATATCATTAAGAGAAATATTACAGCTTTGTCTAGTACTCTTTGGTACCACAGGCTCCATGTCCAATTCCTGACGGTAGCATGGACGTTCGTGAGTAATTCGGAATCCACGTTGAACTGTAGGTTCCGGTCTAATGAGTCCAAAGTGCTCCCAAAATGACCATGGAACGACAAATCAAACTCTCATAACAATGAGCTGCGATCGGAAAATTATCTGTTTTTACATTTTCACTAAATGATTTCATGACCAAATGGAACAAAATGTCGTTCACCAAATATTTTAAATGTGTAAATATAAGACCACTTATTTTTTCCCATAGTTACTTCCCTACTCATTTCATTTTTTGAAACAAAATCATACATCAATGGGACAGTGAATTATTAGTGGCTATTAGAACCATTAAAAATAGTTCTGTTTTTGAATGCCAAATTTTTGATCGATTCCTTGATCGAAAGTGGACACAATGTTACCCTGCAGAGGATACCAAGTCACTGTGGTATTGAGGGTAATAAGTTACCTAACTAATACCCTTGCTAAGGCCGAATGCAACATTCCTCAATCAGATCCCACTATTAACTAACATAGTATGAAGAGAAATATTACAGCTAGGTTTCAGGTCAGATATCTTAAAATTATTTCCAACTCACCCAGAGAGACTTAATGGATAATCCAGTTCCATATGATTCGCCCAGGCACGGAGGGGTAGCCAATTTCAAACAAAAACTGGACATGGTTATCTTGGGAAACACTTTCATAGATTTGGACTAGCAGACTCTCCGACTTGTCCACTTTTTTTTTTTCTGATGACTCTTTCTGACATGAATGGACTGACCACTTGAACTACTGTCCTGTACTAATTGCAAATTGTTTCAAACTTTTTATGACTCTTTCTGACATGAATGGTGACCACTTGAACTACTGTCCTGTACTAATTGCAAATTGTTTCAAACTTTGTATGACTCTTTCTGACATGAATGGTGACCACTTGAACTACTGTCCTGTACTAATTGCAAATTGTTTCAAACTTTTATGACTCTTTCTGACATGAATGGTGACCACTTGAACTACTGTCCTGGTGACCACTTGAACTACTGTCCTGTACTAATTGCAAATTGTTTCAAACTTTTTATGACTCTTTCTGACATGAATGGTGACCACTTGAACTACTGTCCTGTACTAATTGCAAATT
Source organism: Caerostris extrusa (assembly GCA_021605095.1). NCBI lineage: Eukaryota > Metazoa > Arthropoda > Arachnida > Araneae > Araneidae > Caerostris > Caerostris extrusa. The sequence goes on along the minus strand of BPLR01009114.1, from coordinate 198,700 downwards.
GTTTCAAACTTTTTATGACTCTTTCTGACATGAATGGTGACCACTTGAACTACTGTCCTGTACTAATTGCAAATTGTTTCAAACTTTTTATGACTCTTTCTGACATGAATGGTGACCACTTGAACTACTGTCCTGTACTAATTGCAAATTGTTTCAAACTTTTTATGACTCTTTCTGACATGAATGGGGACCACGTGAACTACTGTCCTGTACTAATTGCAAATTGTTTCAAACTTTTTATGACTCTTTCTGACATGAATGGTGACCACTTGAACTACTGTCCTGTACTAATTGCAAATTGTTTCAAACTTTGTATGACTCTTTCTGACATGAATGGTGACCACTTGAACTACTGTCCTGTACTAATTGCAAATTGTTTCAAACTTTTTATGACTCTTTCTGACATGAATGGTGACCACTTGAACTACTGTCCTGTACTAATTGCAAATTGTTTCAAACTTTTTATGACTCTTTCTGACATGAATGGTGACCACTTGAACTACTGTCCTGTACTAATTGCAAATTGTTTCAAACTTTTTATGACTCTTTCTGACATGAATGGTGACCACTTGAACTACTGTCCTGTACTAATTGCAAATTGTTTCAAACTTTTATGACTCTTTCTGACATGAATGGTGACCACTTGAACTACTGTCCTGTACTAATTGCAAATTGTTTCAAACTTTTTATGACTCTTTCTGACATGAATGGTGACCACTTGAACTACTGTCCTGTACTAATTGCAAATTGTTTCAAACTTTTATGACTCTTTCTGACATGAATGGTGACCACTGAACTACTGTCCTGTACTAATTGCAAATTGTTTCAAACTTTTATGACTCTTTCTGACATGAATGGGGACCACGTGAACTACTGTCCTGTACTAATTGAAAATTGTTTCAAACTTTTATGACTCTTTCTGACATGAATGGGGACCACGTGAACTACTGTCCTGTACTAATTGCAAATTGTTTCAAACTTTGTATGACTCTTTCTGACATGAATGGTGGCCACTTGAACTACTGTCCAAACTTTTTACTCTTTCTGACATGAATGGGGACCACGTGAACTACTGTCCTGTACTTTGCAAAATTGTTTCAAACTTTTATGACTCTTTCTGACATGAATGGTGACCACTTGAACTACTGTCCTGTACTAATTGCAAATTGTTTCAAACTTTTTATGACTCTTTCTGACATGAATGGTGACCACTTGAACTACTGTCCTGTACTAATTGCAAATTGTTTCAAACTTTTATGACTCTTTCTGACATGAATGGTGACCACTTGAACTACTGTCCTGTACTAATTACAAATTGTTTCAAACTTTTATGACTCTTTCTGACATGAATGGTGACCACTTGAACTACTGTCCTGTACTAATTGCAAATTGTTTCAAACTTTTATGACTCTTTCTGACATGAATGGTGACCACTTGAACTACTGTCCTGTACTAATTGCAAATTGTTTCAAACTTTTATGACTCTTTCTGACATGAATGGGGACCACGTGAACTACTGTCTGTACATTGCAAATTGTTCCAAACTTTTTTTATGACTCTTTCTGACATGAATGGGGACCACTGAACTACTGTCCTGTACTAATTGCAAATTGTTTCAAACTTTTTATGACTCTTTCTGACATGAATGGTGACCACTTGAACTACTGTCCTGTACTAATTGCAAATTGTTTCAAACTTTGTATGACTCTTTCTGACATGAATGGTGACCACTTGAACTACTGTCCTGTACTAATTGCAAATTGTTTCAAACTTTTTATGACTCTTTCTGACATGAATGGGGACCACGTGGTAATTGCAAATTGTTTCAAACTTTGTATGACTCTTTCTGACATGAATGGTGACCACTTGAACTACTGTCCTGTACTAATTGCAAATTGTTTCAAACTTTTTATGACTCTTTCTGACATGAATGGTGACCACTTGAACTACTGTCCTGTACTAATTGCAAATTGTTTCAAACTTTGTATGACTCTTTCTGACATGAATGGGGACCACGTGAACTACTGTCCTGTACTAATTGCAAATTGTTTCAAACTTTTTATGACTCTTTCTGACATGAATGGGGACCACGTGAACTACTGTCCTGTACTAATTGCAAATTGTTTCAAACTTTGTATGACTCTTTCTGACATGAATGGTGACCACTTGAACTACTGTCCTGTACTAATTGCAAATTGTTTCAAACTTTGTATGACTCTTTCTGACATGAATGGTGACCACTTGAACTACTGTCCTGTACTAATTGCAAATTGTTTCAAACTTTGTATGACTCTTTCTGACATGAATGGTGACCACTTGAACTACTGTCCTGTACTAATTGCAAATTGTTTCAAACTTTTTTATGACTCTTTCTGACATGAATGGGGACCACGTGAACTACTGTCCTGTACTAATTGCAAATTGTTTCAAACTTTGTATGACTCTTTCTGACATGAATGGTGACCACTTGAACTACTGTCCTGTACTAATTGCAAATTGTTTCAAACTTTGTATGACTCTTTCTAGCATGAATGGTGACCACTTGAACTGCTGTCCTGTACTAATTGACGTAGTAGCTGTAAATACGGCAGAAGATTTTAATTATTTTACATGTCTTTCTGAACTGTTTTGGGCTGCACGTCATGGACAGTTGGCAGTCGTGCCTAGATCTGGCGTAGAATTAAAAAAATTTTGGACTACTCCATAACTTACATTTAATTATAAATTTATTATTTTATTTTATATAATAAATTTGTTAAAAAAATTAAATTCTCTATTAATAACAAAATTTGACTCCTTACTAACTACGCAAACGATCATTGAATGCCTAAAATAAGTATATCACTCTGTGAAAAAAGATTAAATTATCAATTGCTAAGAATTTTTTATATCTGAAAATAGCAAATGAAAAAAAAAAAAAACATAACATTTCTACAGGTTAAGGGTGAAAAAGTAAAATGTACATTTTTTTTTAAATTTAAAAATATTTAAGCCTTTTTAAATTATAAGTGTATTAATTTTAATTGTGTCAAGCCAATTAAATAATTTTTATACATCACATCATTGTTAATTTTAAATACTGATACAATGACCAAGATAAATATTGATCTGAATCTTATTCAGTTACACTGAAATAATATTTAGCGAATAAAAAAAATCTCCGAGAGAGTGAAAAACAAGCTAACATTTATTACTTTAATAACATTTAATAACATTTATGCAATTTATCTAAGAAATAATTAATTTTCAAATCAATTTCTAAATATAAGATACAACTTGATTATTTGTTCAGAAACTCAACTTTTAAAAATATAATTAAATAAAATAAAATTATTTGCTCAACTAAAATATACAATTGTTGGTTTTAATTTAAACTAAAACACTAATGCCATGATACAATAATATATATATATATATAAATGTTTGATGTTGGTTTTTTACAATTTATCTTATAAGTTTCGACATGAGAGTAAATAAACTAGACTATAATCAATATAATTATGCAAAAATATTTTAAACGTGTTTTATTAAACAAATATTTATTGAAAAACCAACATGTAACAAAATTAACTAATAGTTGAATTATTTATTATACATTTTTCATAATATTAAATGTATAACAAATCTATTGAGTCATTGCATACAAATATTGCAATGTAATCTAATGTAATAAAAAAATAAAATATTCTATTTCATGTTAAAATTATTAAATATGTTATGTTTAGACTAGTTTGAAATTCTGTGTAATAGATATATGTTTCTGCTATAATAAGCAATATTGTATATGATTTTATTAGAGTATTGTGATCATTGATATGTAATCTAATATATTGTTTAAATTAGATTTCAGCAACCACATATAATGAATGTCTACTCTTATAGATATAATGACAATAAATTAAATATTATTCTCCTCTTTTTATACAATGGCAAAATATTTTTTATACAAGGTTATTATAATTAAAGTTCCACTTTTAAAATGCTGTAGAAAAAGAACCATTTCTTACAGTGAGTTCAAATTTGAATTGAAGATACTTGAAGAAGGGGGACACAGTATGGTATCAAAGAAGAGTTCCAAAAAGTTTCACCGATTTTTCCCATCCAATTTGGATTGTAAAAATCCATCTCACTTTGCCGTGGTGGATGGACTTTCCACTCACAGTGTCACAAATTTTGACGGACTTGGAAGTCATTTTTCCCGTCAAAAATTAAAAAAAAAAAAAACCAGTTCATTGAACACTACAGTGGGTTTAATGTGCAACTCATACGAAATACGTTGTCATTTCGATTCAAAACAGCACTAGCAGCCGAATTCACATTTCTTTATTCTGCTCACAGCTCTGTCTATTAATACACTTTGGAACTTTTTTTAGTTAGGATATCCTTCTTCCAGTATTTTTAGTTCAAATTTGAACTCATTGTGACTTTTTTTTTTACAGCATTTTTGAAAGTGGGACTTTAATTATATTCACTCTGTGTATATATATATATTATATATATTTGTTTATAATTTGCATTTTACTTTCTAATTCCTTATTTATGTTAGAATAGTTATTAGCTATAATTAGTTATAATCACACTGCATAATGCAATTTCTACTTTTAAAAAAATATTTTTCTGTCTGACTATGCTTTGCTGCATACGAATATTGCAAAATATATTTCGTTTTTTCATCCAAAACTCATACAAATTAAGTAAATATCAGAAATTATTTGATGAATTTTCTTATAGCATAGAAAATTTAATACTAATCCGCATCAAGTCAAACTCTTCATTCAGTAATAATGTGTTCTGCCAGTGTGCATTTGGTTTAGGTATGTGTCTTCTATTCTTCGCAATTACTGCTTTATGAAGTGAAGATATTCAAGATTGATGGTGATATTGAGTGTATAAGTATTTCCCACCTAGAGACAAAATTTTCCTAGTGAGTGTTTTCTAGGTTTTCTCCCAAACGGCATCCAAATACGTTACATTACAGCGTTGCAAATGCATTGCAGGCGCCCTAAAGTTCTTCCAAGAAATTAATATTCTGCATTCAAACTACATATTATTTGTTCTTCATTCAATAGTTTGTTCTTATCATTCATTCATACATGTTGGTAAGTTGTTTGTTCTCAATTCAAATACATATTGATGTCAATGTATATCAGTAAGATGATTGTTCTCTATTCAATGCATATTGTTTATACCACAGTTGTTTACTCTTTTCTTCTTAGTCTGTCCTGCGTTGGCGACTTTTGATCTGCCGGTACCTTTCCAATGCTATTTATAATTACTACTATTTATAATTTTTTGCTACGAAGATCACATTCAAATACAAAACAAAATGTATTTGTTTCTTTTTTGAAATTTTCTAAATTTTGTTACTGTAACTGTAATCGCTGTTAGAGTTTAACTATTGATTTTCATGATTTTCGGACTCTTAACTCAAAATACCTTACACCACAATTTTGTTCAGTTTCTGTGAAAGACATGATAGCTAGCGACTCATATATCGCTTTTTATAATCCTCTAGTAGTATTTTTTTCGACAAATTAACATCATCGGTTAAAACAAGCGCTATACTTTTCAGAATTTTAATGTTAACTAAAAAACATGCCAGTAACTTATTTCAATAATGCATGACAGGTGCATATTACTATAATCTAAAACAAGTAATATAAAAAATAAAAAAATTTTAAGTCAATTCCTACTTTTTTTCACTCTATTGCAGAAAGTTCTTTATAAATAATTTTTATTCATTATTTTCAGTTTATCTGGCGCCATCTATGGTTAGATATATGCAACTTAAATGTAAAAAAATACTAAAATTAATTATTTAAATTTAATTACTGAATTAATATTTAAAAAAAACTGTCTTAACATCCAGTGTCATCCACTACGAGTTCAAAAAAGAAATGTATTTGAACTGGAGGGATGAATAAAAAGTATTCTATGAACGATTGAAATATATATTGGATTATATATATATATATATAGGGAGAGTGTGAGCAAATAGAAGAAATTGAAAAAGAAAAAAAAAAAAGTGTTAAAATCACATATTCCCTTTGTAGGAAGTCTACAAACAAACCAAAATTTAAAAATTTTGAAGTCGTTTGATAACAAATGCATCACTCTTTGTGTAAATAAAAATTATGCCCGTGGTTTTATATTAACTTATTATAAGCATTAATAGCTCCCTCTTTTGACAATTAAAAATTCTGGACATGATTTCAAATTAAAGTCTCGCAGGTATTAATTATACGCACTTCGCGCTACAAAAACTTGCACATGATTTTTATATTAACGGCTTGTAGCATTAATTGCACTCGATTCATGTAGTGAAAACTCATGTAGTTAGTATTTCATATTAACGTTTTGTAGATGTTGTAGAGCAATAAATATTGTGCACTTGCTATCATATTAAGTCTTGTAGATATTATAGTGTAATAAAATTGTTCACGTGTTATATTAACATCTTTTAGTATTTAATAAAACATTTATATATTAGAAAACTCTGCACGTGTTTTGATTTTGACATATTATATATGTTAAAAAAACATGTTCGTATATTTAATATAACATATTTTTGTATATTTAAAAATTGTGAAAATGATTTCATGTTAATGTAATGTAGGTATTAACAACACATACTTCATATAATTAATAACTGTGCAATGGGTATGATAGCCATGTATTGTATGTATTAGTAACACACATATGTAATTAAAAATTATATGTGTGATTTGTGTATGTCGGTACTAATAGCCCACGCTTCGTGTAGTTAAAATCAAGTCATAAATTAATTTTTAGTCAAAACAACAATTTCTCTAAAAACATTTTGTGATATTAAAAAAAAAAAAAAATATTTTAAAAAGTATCTTTTCGTCAATTTACGCACGTCAAAACTCTTATTCCAGAATAACATTATACTCAATGATAAACATGAAAACTCATCTGAAATGTTTGTGGTAAAAATAATAATATTTAATCTACAATATAATATGAGAATCAACACGAAAAAAATCTTATAGATTAATTTGTATACAAAATACTATTAAAAAACCATCTGTATTTTAAAACAAAATAATATTAACTCTTATTTTTAAATATAAAATCTACATCACAGATTTAACATATCCACATGCAATAAATTGAAATTCGTAAATATGTTTCAGTTTTAATTCATTTTAATAACATTGTAATTATCCTTTTTGTGCCTACATTCGACCTTTATTTCTATTTTTAATTTATTCTAAATGTAATTTGCAGATTAATTATTTCCGTTCTATAGTTTGTTCGGACTGTTTTCTTTAATGATAAAAAAAAGGAATTTTTTTACAGATGGTAAATAATCTTCTTTTTAAAATAGATTATGAAATTTTTAATGTTTGTAATAAAAACAGTCTTTCACTTAGAAAATATATTGCATAAAATTTAAATATATGCATAAGTAATTTAAACAAAAAATTTATATAAATAAATAAAAAAAAAGGGTAGAATTTTTATTAGAATCAATGCTATTAAAAATGCTATTTAAATTTAAATAATAAAAAACAATGAATAATCATGGATATTTGCTTTATAAAAGGTAAAAGAAGGAAATATAAATATTTCATGAACTTAATTCATTTTATATATTATCATTTAAATTTAAAATTTACAAAGTATATTCTTCGTTTTTATTATTTATTTATATTCATATGTATAGTTTATGTTATTTCTATCATTTGTTATTTTCATATATATGTTGAAAATTTAATTTACGAAGCCATAAAGCTTATTAATTTTTTATTACAAACTTCTTATGCATTTCTAATTAAGTTAGCACACAATTTGAATGCAAAAATATTTTATTCTATATTAATTAAAAAAATTCTTTAACACAAATTAAAATAAATATAGAATTTTTAATTTTTCAGCTCTTTACTTTGCCTTAGTTTTTATCAAATTATTCGTAATTTGTTATGCGACTTGGCTTTTTATGAACAACTGAAAATTCATTAAATTTTATTTCAAATTCAATTAAAAAATATTTCGAAAACAAAAAAGAACAAAAAATGAAAACAGTTTTTTTTTCGAATAAAATGTATGTGTATTATGATTAGCTACAAACAATTTCTAGTAATGGAAGCCTAAAATTATATAAATTTGAATATAAATTAAATTGATTCATACACGTTTTCTTAAAAATATGTTTTATACACAATACTTAAATAAAGCATATTTAATTCATATTTTTTATTTCAATCGTTCTGACAAAGCAGTAAAAGCAATATATATGTATGATTATCTTTACTGCCATTATAGTATTAAGTGCGTATCGCAAAAATTAATATTATTAAATTATACGTTACCAGGTTTAAAATTTTGAATACAATATTTAAATTTATGTTTTTTTGTATTTTATACAATATTTTATGTTTGAATGGTGGAAGATACATACAAATGGATAAAATGAAATATCTTTTAACTGTTTTAGAATGGACATACTAAAAAGTAAATTAATCAAAATGCATTATCATAAATAATATACTATTAGATCTCAACTAAAATTATGTATATCGGAAATTTTCATTAAAAAGAAAATGCCTGGTTAAATTTTGATCACAAACAGACAAATATACCAAAAAAAATTATCAGAATGAATCCCTGGTATCAGGGATGTTCGTAGTGGTTCGGAATACAATTTAAATTGTAGGTCCCGGTCTAACAATACTGGTCAGCGTTGGGTGTAGGGCTGACAAACTTACTCCGTAAAAGAAAAACATCTCTCTTCTCGTAATCTGTCAGTAGGCATAAGGCCTTGGCCCTTCATGGGGTTGTTGACCAAATGATGATGATGATTATGATGAAACCTGAACAATATAAAAAATATAATTAAATTCTGAAATTAAAAATATAAAATAATTAATAAATTTAAAACTTAATAATTTAAATTGGATAATTGAAGTTAAATAATAATAGTTCACAGTATAAGTAGCGTTAAAAAAATAAAAAAAAATAATTTATGTACGTTGTTGTAATCAAAAAACAAGTTACTTGATTATAAATTTGTAGTGATAAGTTATTAAGCAAAATTCAATTTCTAATTAAGAATTGAAGATCAGCCAATAAAATAAAAAATTATAAAAAAACATTTGTTCGTATCAAAGCAAAGAAAAAAAAGCACTACTTATAATATTCTTCGAAACCATCTCGTAAAAGATCATTTCTTGGAGTCTGTAAAATCAATTACTCCATTATCTAGAAGAAGAAAGAAAAAAAAAAGAAGCACATTTTGCACATCGATGGAAACATTTCTTCCCTTAATGAACCTCAACCCACCGTGTGGCCGATGTATTTTAACAAAGTTAACAAAGATCTCGACATAATTGTAATCAATAGGATGCATAAAAATACCTCTCATCCTGAAATATCGGAAGTAGTAGTGGCCAAGGAAGTTGGTTATTGGATGTCGTGAAAAATCTTGATGCCCTACGAGCAACCTGTCTCTTAAAGGCTCTTGTGGTATTAAGTATGACGAGGAAGAATCTTGTCCAACTCCTGGTTTCTTTTTTCAAAAAAATAAGTCATGTCTTTGTATATCTTTTGTTTTCGTTATCTTAATTGAGATATATTAAAATTAGATTAATTAAATTTCTGGTTATTGATTAGGATATAGATTTTCAGTTGATATTATTATATACATCTTATCGAAAGCAATCTAAATGGTCTTTAGTTACACGCAAGAGATCTTGATTTAAGCACAAGAGGTCTTTCAAGGGCCTAAATTAATAGCACAAACTTACAAAACATATATTGCTTTAAAAGCAATGAAAAAAGGCACTACTTTATAGTATTCTTCGAAAACATCTCTGTAGAAGATCATTTCTCGGAGTCTGTAAATCATTTACACCATTATTATTTATATATTTTATAATTATTAGTAGTAGCAATTTGAGAATGATGGCCAAGTTAAAAATGATCTGGCTGTCTGTGCCACAGGTTTCGGGTTCAATTCCGGCGATATATGGGATGTTCAGTAGTGGTTCGGTCCCGGTCAAACAATACTGTTGATCGCTGGGCGTAGGACTAACAAACTTCTTAAAAGTAAAACATCTCTCTTCTCGTAATCTGCCAGTAGGCAGACGGCGTTGGCACATCATGGGGTTGTTGACTAATCGATGATGATGATTATGATGCAGTCTGAACAATATAAAAATAAAATTAAATTCTAAATTCAAAACTCAAAATAATTAATAAAACTAAAAACTTAATAATTTAAATTGAATAATTGAAATCAAATAATAGTTCACAATAAACGTAGCGTAACAAAAAATTCAATTTATGTAGTTGTTGTAATCAAAAAACATGTTACATGTTTTCAAATTTATCAGCGATAAGTTATTAAGCAAAAATTAAACTTCTAATTAAGAATTGCAGATCAGCCAATAAAATAAAAAATCATTTGTTCATATCAAAGCAATGAAAAACAGCACTACTTTTTATAATATTCTTCGTAAACATCTCCGTAGAAGATCATTTCGTGGAGTCTGTAAATCAATTACTCCATTATCTAGAAGAAGAAAGAAAAAAAGAAGAAGCACATTTTGCACATCAATGGAAACATTTCTTCCTTAAAGAACCTCAACCCACCGTGTGCCCGATGTTATTTTAACAAAGTTAACAAAGATCTCGACATAATCGTAATCAATAGGATGCATAAAAATACCTCTCATCCTGAAATATCGGAAGTAGTAGTGGCCGGGAAGTTAATTAATGGATGTCGCGAAAAATCTTGATGCCCTACCAACAACCTGTCTCTTGAAGGGCTCTTGTGGAATTAAGTATGAGGAGGAGGAATCGTGTCCAACTCGGTTTTCTTTTTTTTGAAAGAAATTAGCCATATCCTTGTATATCTTTTGTTTTCATAATCTTAATTGAGAGACATTATGATTAGATTAATTAAATTTCCGGTTATTCCGGAGGATATAGGATTTTCAGTTGACATTATTATACATATGATAGAAAGTTATCTTCATTTACATGCAAGATGACTTTATTTACCTACAAGAGATATTTCAATTGCATAAATTAACAAAACGTACTGTAGAATATTAAAAGGCCCTAATCAGACAGATAAGGAGATTCTTACATGTACTTTCATAATCGTCATCGAGTCTCAATGAACAATACATTTATTTCTTTATTTTTACTTTTTAAGGATTTGAATGTGAGGTACTTTTAGGGGCAAATATATCTATCTGTAAGTTAACTGCCTATCTATATATCTCTTTCATTTCTATCTATAAGTAGATATCTATTTCTCTATGTTATTTATATATATATCCGTATGCATGGTGTTGTTAGTTCAATGAAATTTACTTTTTGATTCTATGTATAGCTAATATCTGTAATAACTTTTGGCGTGTAAGGTGTTCGTGTATATATATATATATATATATATATATATCTACGTATGAATGATTAAGAGTAAATAGATTATATTTTATAAACGTTATTATCTGTTATTGGGGAATATATGCCGAGTTACAAATGCTCCCCCGCTTGTTACATCAAATTGTAAATTAAATATTTTAAATTAAATAATTGAAAATAAATATTAATTCGCAATAAATGTAGTTTTGCAAAAACAATTTTTGTAAATGTACGTATTTGGCGTGATCTAAAAACATGTTACAAGTTTTCAAATCACTCAATTATATGTTTGTAATCAAAATTCAAATTATAATTAAGAATTGAAGATAAGCCAATAAAATAGAAAAAACATTTATTCGTATCAAAGCAAAGGAAAAAAAAGCACTACTTTATAATATGCTTCGAAAACATCTCGTAGAAGATCATTTCTTGGAGTCTGTAAATCAATTACTCCATTATCTAGAAGAAGAAAAGAAAAAAAAGGCACATTTTACACATCAATGGAAGTACTTCTTCCCTTAAAGAACCTCCACCCACCGTGTGGCCGATGTTATTTTAACAAAGTTAACAAAGATCTCAACATAATTGTAATCAATAGGATGCACAAAAAAAAAAATAACCCTCATCCTGAAATATCGGAAGTAGTAGTGGCCGGGAAGTTAATTAATGGATGTCGCGAAAAATCTTGAAGCCATACGAACGACCTGTCTCTTGAAGGGCTCTAGTGGTATTAGATATGAGGAGGAAGAATCTTGTCCAACTCGGGTTTCTTTTTCAATTCTATTACCTCACACTCTCCCTATATATATCTTGTTCAAATTTTCAATCATTAATAAAAATACTTTTTATTCATCCACTCAAGTTCAAATACATTTTTTTAACTCGTAGCGGATGACACTGGATGTGAATATAGTTTTTTCAAATATTAATTCATTCATTAATTTTAATTAATTAGTTTTAGTTATTTTAGATTTAAGTTGCCTATATGTACCCATAGATGGCGCCACATAGACTTAAAAAATGAATAAAAATTATTTATAAAGAACTTTCTGCAATAGAGTGAAAAAAAGACAGGAATTGACTTTAATTTTTTTTTTTTTTATATATATATATTACTTGTTTTAAAAAATACGCCAAGTCCTTGTATATCTTTTGCTTTCATAATCTTAATTGAGATATATTATGATTAGATTAATTAAGTTTCTGGTTATTGCCGAGGATATAATATTTTCAGTTGATATTATTATATTTCTGATAGAAAGCCATCTAAATGGTCTTTAGTTACATCCAAGAGGTCTTGTTTACGCTCAAGAAGTCTTTCAAGGGTCTAAATTAATAGCATAAATTTACAATACATTTATTACTTTCAAATCAATAAAAAAGCACTACTTTATAATATTCTTCTAAAACATCTCTATAGAAGATCATTTTTCGGAGTCTGTAAATCATTTACATTATTATTTATATATTTTATAATTATTATTCGTAGTAGTAATTTGAGAATGATGGCCGAGTTAAAAATGTTCTTGCTATCTGTGCCACAGGTTGCGGGTTCGAAACCTGGAGGTATCAGCGATGTTTACAGGTGTCGAGAATCTACCTTAAACTGTAGTTCCCGTTTAACATGACTGCGGGGCTCTAGGAGTAAGACTAACAACCCTACACCATAAATGAAAACATCTCGTAATTTGTCAGTAATTGTTTCGTAATTTGCCAGTAGGCAGATAGCCTTGGAACATCATGGGATTATTGACCAAATGATTATGATGATATTCCAATATTAGAAATACAAATTTAAATTCTAAATTGAAAATATAAAAATGATTAAAAAAATGTAATAATTAATAATTTAAATTGAATAATTGAAAATAAAAATAATAGTTCACCATGAAAGTAGCGTTACAAAATTTAAAAAAAAATTACTGTAATCAAAAAACATGTTACACGTTTTTCAAATTTGTCAGCGATAAGTTATTCAGCAAAATTCAACTTCTAATTAAGAGTTGAAAATCAGCCAATAAAATAAAATTATAAAAAAAAAACATTTGTTCGTATCAAAGCAATGGAAAAAAAGCACTAGTTTATAATCTTCTTCGAAAACATCTCCGTAGAAGATCATTTCTTGAGTCTGTAAATCAATTACTCCATTATCTAGAAGAAGAAAGAAGAAAAAAAAAAAGCACATTTTGCACATCAATGAACACATTTCTTCCTTAATGAACCTCAACCCACCGTGTGGCCGATGTTATTTTAACAAAGTTAACAAAGATCTCGACATAATTGTAATCAATAGGATGCATAAAATACCTCTCATCCTGAAATATCGGAAGTAGTAGTGGCCGGGAAGTTAATTAATGGATGTCGTGAAAAATCTTGATGCCCTACGAACAACCTGTCTCTTGAAGGGCTCTTGTGACATTAAATACGAGGAGAAGAAACTTGTCCAACTCCTGGTTTCTTTTTCAATTCCTGCTATTAGCTCACATTCTCGCTATATATCTTGTTCAAATTTTCAATCCTTCATAGAATACTTTTTATTCATCCACTCCAGTTCAAATACATTTTTTTTTTTTTTTTAACTCGTAGTGGATGACACTGGATGTTAAGACAGTTTTTCAAATAATAATTCAGTAATTAAATTTAAATAATTAATTTTAGTTTTTTTCAGATTTAAGTTGCCTTGTCTACCAATAGATGGCGCCAGATAATCTTAAAAAATGACTGAAAATTAATTATAAAGAACTTTCTGCAATAGAGTGAAAAAGTAGAAATTGACTTTTAATTTTTTTTTTTTTTTTTTTTATGTTACTATGTTTTTAAAAAGTCCTTGATCCGTTATGTCCTTGTATATCTTTGTTTTCATAATCTTAATTAAGACAGATTATGATTAGATTAATTAAATTTCTTTTTTATTGCTGGAATATAGGATTTTCAGTTGATATTATTATACATCTCATAGACAGTTATCTAAGAGTTCTTCACTTACATCCAAGAGGTCTTTCAGGGGTATGAACTAACAGCACAAATTTACCAAACATACGGAATGAAGTAAAAATAATGGTCATTGTTTTCACAATCGTCATCGAGTCTCCTGGTTTTAATCAACGACTAATTAATTTCTTTGCCTTTTTTAAAGGATTTGAATGTGAGAGGTAAATTAAAAGGGTAGATATAATTGTATGTAAATAACTACCTATCTATCAAACTATGAGTATACATTTTATTTTATAAGTTATCCATAACATCTATCAGTATCTATCTATTTCTCAATAGTATATATATATATATATATATATATATTGTGTTGCTGGTGCTATGACAGATCCTTTTTATGATTTTACGTATATGTAATACAGTTAATAAGATATGAGTGTAAGATGTTCCTGTTTTTAATTCACTTTTCTTTTCTCGTATATTATGCAAACTGATCACGTTTCTAATTTATCCCGTATCGTTGTAGTGCTATCCTGAATTATAGATATGAACTACCTTTGTATAATTGTGTCCGCAACGCATATATATTGTGTTGCTAATGCTAATATTACAGTAACATTATGAATTATGCATATAGCTGATAAAGGAAATAAATGTGACTTGCAAAGTGTTCGTGGTTCACTCTCTTTTGCTTTGTTTTCTGTATTCATGCATCGTCCTCTCTCTCTCTCTCTCTGTCTCTTTATATATATATATATAAGAAAATATAGAAAGATATATGCATGCATATGCATATATGTGTATGTGTGTTTTTCAACGAATGTTATTTACTAAAATAATGGCACAAATTTACGAAATGTACGAAAGAAAATCAAAAAAATATCTGACCAGACAGCTAAGAACCATATGAATTGTTTAAAATACAGCATGAATTGTTTAAAATACAGCATGAATTGTTTAAAATACAACATGAATTGTTTAAAATACAACATGAATTGCTTTAAATACAACATGAATTGTTTAAAATACAACATGAATTGTTTAAAATACAACATTAATTGCTTTAAATACAACATGAATTGTTTAAAATACAACATGAATTGCTTTAAATACAACATGAATTGTTTAAAATACAACATGAATTGTTTAAAATACAACATGAATTATTTAAAATACAACATGAATTGTTTAAAATACAACATGAATTGCTTTAAATACAACATGAATTGTTAAAAATACAACATGAATTGTTTAAAATACAACATGAATTGTTTAAAATACAACATGAACTGTTCAAAATATAACAAGAATTGTTTAAAATATCGCATGAATTGCTTAAAATATATAACATGAATTGTTTAAAATACAACATGAATTATTTAAAATACAACATGAATTGTTTAAAATACAACATGAATTGCTTTAAATACAACATGAATTGTTAAAAATACAACATGAATTGTTTAAAATACAACATGAATTGTTTAAAATACAACATGAACTGTTCAAAATATAACAAGAATTGTTTAAAATATCGCATGAATTGCTTAAAAAACATATAACATGAATTGTTAAAAATATAGCATAAAATGTTTAAAATATAACATGGATTGTTTAATACATAACTTGATTTATTTAAAATACAAAACAAGAATTTTTAATCAGAAGAAAGAAAAACAGGTACAAAACCATTAAATGCTTAAACTATTCGATCATTCATTTAATTTAAGCTTAATCGACTGAATATTACTTTCAATACTAAATGTTACTTCCAATAATCTCCCAATTTCATTTGAAAACATTACCAACTGCATTCAATACAAAGCGATATTTCAGCTTTACGCCTTAATTATATATAACTGATATAAAAAAAGAAAAAAATTTATTGTAATCAAATATCTTTTAATAACTTAAAAGATAAAAGAAATTTATTAATTAATTGATATGAAACAATGTTTTGTTTAATTAGATAATAATTATGTGACATTCTATACTTTCAATTAAACATATTATTCTAATTTTAAATTCCTTTTAATGATTCAATCCATTTTTTTTTCTATTAGATTCAAGATCATTATCTATTTCTCTTATATTTTTATCCAATTCATCCTTAATTATCATTTTTTGTTGCATTGCAGTCGTATTCGAGCAAAAAATCCGATATACTTCCACTCCCATTATAATTGCACTCTAATGAATAATCTCGCAAGAACCCGCCATATTTCCATTAGAATAAAATTAGATGAATGCACTCACCTCAAAATTACAACAAAAGAAAAAAGAAACACACCTTACCATTCATTCCACGTTTAGTTGTGTGTTCTTTTTTATCCAGCCAGTTCACGCACTGGCTGCTCATTACGTTTTTATTTCAAACTGTCGGTGCTACATTTGTCATCACGTGCTCTGCAAATAAAAATGCTGATTAATTAATAGAACGCGTGGAACGGGTACTTCACGTCATCATTGTCACCAAGAAGTTCCCCGGGGGCTTGCCGAGTTCTACTCTGCAAAAATAGAACAACAAGAAAAAAGAACAGAAAAGAAAAAAAAAAAAAAAACACATCTATCGCGAATATCACTTGAGGCCTTCCACTGAACAATGCCCACGTGCTTCTCCATGCTGTTTGCAGACGATATTCCAGAGGAATTTCGCTGTTTCTTTTTATATCGTTTTGGCGCTTCCTCGGAATGGAATAATATCAAGAAAGAATGTTTCTTTTTTTTTTTGTTTATTATTAATTTTTTTGGAAGCTTCGATGCTTTGACATTATGACGCCTGCTAATAATGACTATTTCCATCACGTACTTTTGTGTGAGATTCTTCTTTCTATGTGAGATGTTGTGTACCACCAGTCTTTGTTCTGTACGCTGATGTGGCCGAGTTTGTTTGGTTTTCTCCGTCTTTGATGGTAATCCGGTAATGTGACGGATTGTCCTTTTATTATTCTGTAGAGAAAAAAGATAAAAAAAAAATGGTATATATAATACACAAGAGTAAAGTCTTTGATTCCCCCAAGGAATGCTGTCATATTTATATGTTGATGTGACAATTTTTGCTTAATGAGTTAAGTTTCGCAGAACTTCTTCGCTTAACTTCTTTATCTTCTTTTATCTTCTTTATTATTTTTTACTTCTTTTTATTTTATTTTTAGAAGTAATAACTTCTATGTGTGATTCGTTGTTGTGTACCAGGCTTTGTTCTTCACGCCGATGCGGCCGTGTTTGTTTGGTTTTCTTCGTTTTGGATGGCAATCCGGTAATATGATGTATTGCCCTTTTTAGTATTTTGTAGAGAAAACATTACAAAAAAATGGTATATATAGTACATAAGAGTAAAAAGTCTTTGATACCCCCAAGGAATGATGTCGTATATATGTTGACAGGACCCTTTTTTGCTTTATGAGTTCAGTTTCGCAGAACTTCTTTTATTGCATGGAAATCCTCTTATCAAAGAAATGTTATGGCAATAATAAATGTTTTTTTTATTCACAAAGAAAGGTGTATTAGCTTTGAATATATTAATATAACTTAAACTTACTATTACATTTATTTCTGTTATTTATATTATTATTTTTTTTATTATTTATCATCAAAATATAGCTACTATTTTTATTTTCTTAGCTTCAAATGAAATTTTTAACATTCAATTCTTAGTTCTTAATGCTTAATGTCCCAGCTTCATATTCAGTATTTAATTTTGCAAAAACCATTTAATGGATACATTAATTTTTTATCATTAAAACTCCCTTAACTGTGTTTTCTTTTTTACTTCAATAAATTTATTTTCACGTAAACACAACTGATACTTCTGAGGTGCGTGTACCTCCGTTTGGAAAGCACTGTTCTTTTATTTTAGTAAAAAATGCAAATAAAATACGTACATTCAATTACTCAGATCATTTGTTCAGATATTTTCACTACTATTTATGTGTTTCGACTTTTAATACAGAAAAGTTTTAAGAAACCTCAATAAAAATGAATCGCCCGATATTCTTTTCAAAAATTGCCAACTGCATTGACAAGACAAAAAATAACAAGATTGGCTAATGGTTACAAGAAAATAAAACTTTTTTTGTTTAATCAAATCTCATTTAATAACCTCATATATAAAATAATTCTACTAATTAATACATATAAAAATTTTTGATTTAATTACATAAAAATTATTTCTCATTCTATTCTTTCCATTAAATATTCCATTCTAATATTATAATTTTGAAAACCTTTTTAATGATTCATTCCAAAATTCGTTCACCTGATTCATCGTTCACCTGATTCGTTCACCTGATTATTTATTCCTCTTGTATTTTTATTCAATTCATCATTCATTATCATTTTTTCTGTTGCATTGCAGCTATATTAGTGCAAAAAAATCCAATATGCTTCCACACCCATTATAATATAGTTTTGAATATATTTATATAATTGTTAATTACCATTGCAAATGTTACCTAGCAACCAAGGAGCTCCGTCAACTTACAAATCGTCGTCGTTGTTACTATTGCAAAGCAAAACAGGAACAAAATATTAAAGCTTGTTCCCAAAATATTTTCTGGAAAGAACGATTTTAAATACTTTGTGTCTTGTTATTTATAAAAAAAAAAATGTTATTATTTATCATTGAACTATAGCTATTTTTTTCCTTTTCTTAACTTCATATGAAGACTATAACATTCAACTCCTAGTTCTTAACGCTAAAAGTATTAACCGTAAAAGATTAAAAGACAGAGATAAAAATAGAGCAGAATAATAATTCTACAAATTTTATTAAAGATCAGAAATTAAAGAGAGTATATTAAATTACTAAGATTTAATTGAAAAAGTTCTGACCACTTTTTTAAAATGATAAATTTACAAAATTGTACAATTTGAATGCATAAATTTCAGTAAATTCGAAATAAAATTTACTTCATCTAGTTTATGGACACAAAATGAATAACCGTATGCCACAATTTTTTTTTAGATAGTGTATTCGCTTAACAATAGTTTTGTTTCTTAAACCGTACGTGAAATTCTCAAAATTATATTTATAAATGTTAAATATATATTAAGGCATAATATGTTGTTTATTATCCCACTTGGTAGGCATGTAGACAAAGCCCACGAACCCGTATGGACTCATGGATGGAGGAAAGGGGGCAGCATCTGTTGTGATGGAGCACACGTAGGTAGAAGTATGATTGTGCTCTGAGACGCTCTTACAGTCATGTGAGACCGGAACTTATGGCTTAAAGTGGATTCGAACCCCTAAAAAAAACCAAGGCCCACTGGGACTAGAACCAGAAACCTGTACTCCCGAACGCCAGAGCACTGGACATTCAACCATACGTAAAATTAATTACACAGATCAATTGCTTAGAACATTTTATTGATAATAATTCTCAAATTTTCACTAATATTTTTTTTTGTGTTTCAAAATTTATCTCTATTAAAGGTGTTTTGTAACAAAGAATCCACAATTTTAAGATATATTATTTTTAATACTAAATATTAGAAATATCTTAGAAGCTCCGAATATACATTGCAAATAATGCCAACTGCATTGACAAATAAAAAAACGATATTTCAATAATATGGCTCTATGTAATTGATATAAGAAAAGAAAAAAAAATTTGCTCAAATCAAATATCGTCTAATAAATGAAAATATAAAAGAAATCTATTAATTAATTAATCTTATAAATTGTTTTGTTTAATTAGATAATAGTAAATATAACAGTTATATAATGACATTTCATTTAAACATACTACTATATACATACAAAAATTTGAAAATCTTTTTCAATTATTCATTCCCAAATTCGTTAATTTTCTTCAACATTTATTCCTTTTTTTATTTTTATTCAATTTATCATTAATAATTCTTAATTTTTTTGGTTGCATTGCAGTCCTATTCGTGCAAAAAAATCCAATATGCTTCCACTCCCATTATAATTGCACTCTAATGAATAATCTCAAGAATCCGCCATAATTCCATTAGAATAAATTTAGATTAATGCTGTTACCTCCAAATTACAACAAAGAAAAAACACACTTGCCCATTCATTCCATGTTTATTTGTGTGTTCTTTTTGTACCCGGCCCAGCTCACTCACTGGCTTCTCAATGCGTTTTGGTTTCAATCGGTCGGTGCTGCATTTTTCATCACATGTTCTGCAAATAAAATGTTGATTAATTAATAGAACGCATTGAACGGTACCTCACGTCGTCATTGTCACAAGGCAGTCCCCGGGGCGTGTCGAGTTCTACTCCGCCAAAATAAAATAACAACAAAAAAAAAAAGACCATAAAAAAAAAAAAAAAAAACCACATCTATGGCGAACATCACTTGAGGCCTTCCACTAAACCACGCCCACTTGATTCTCCATGTGGTTTACAGACGATATTCCAGAGGAGTTTTGCTGTTTCTTTCTTATGTCGTTTGGCGCTTCCTCGGAATGGAATAATATCAAAAAAAGAATGTTTTTTTTATTTGTTTATTATCATAATTTTTTCAGAAGCGTCGATGCTTTGGCATTATGACGGCTGCTAATAATGATTAATTCCAGCACGTACTTTTATGTGTGATTCTTTGTTATGTACCAAGCTTCATTTTGTACGCTAATGTGTCCGAGTTTCTTTGGTTTTCTTCGTCTTTGGCAGTAATTCGGTAATATGATGGATTGTCCTTTCAGTATTCTGCAGAGAAAAAGATAACAAAAAATAATGGTATATATTACTACACAGAATAAAGTCTTTGATACCCCCAAGTAATGATGTCGTATATATGTTGATATGGCTATTTTTGGTTTATGATTTAAGTTTCGCAGAACTTCTTTATTGTATGGAAATCCTCTTATCAAAGATGGTGAAAGCGTTGCTGCAATAATAAATGTTTTCCATATCCACAAAAAAATGTGTCTTAATTTTGAATATATTAATACATTTATACTTACTTTTACAAGGCAAGAAAGAAACAAAATATTAAAGTTCCTTCCTTCAAACTTTCACGAAAGAACCATTTTTAATATTTTTACTTCTGTTAATGGTAAAAAAAGAAATATGTATTATTTATCATCAAAATAAAGTTATTTTAATTGACTTAGCTTGATTTGAAGTTTTAACTTTTAACTCTTAGTTTTTAACGCCAAAAGTGTTAATTTGATAAGTTTAAAAAACAGAGATTAAAATAGAGCAGAATTATGATTATCAAGTTTTCACTACAATTTATGTGTTTCAAAATGTATATCCATTATAGGCTTTTTGTAACAAAGAAGCTCAAGTCTTAATATTTGTTATTTTCAATACTAATTGTTCAAAACTTCCAAGAAGTTTTCAATATTTTTTTCAAATATCGCAACTGCCTTCAATACAAAACGATATTACGACTTACTAATTAAATGTATATATAATTGATATAATAAAATAAAACATTTTTTTCTTTAAATAAATCTCTTTAATAACTTAAAATATAAAATAAACTATAAGCTAGTAGATCAAATAATATTTTGTTTATTTAGATAAAAATTATATAACATTCTGTTATTTTCTTTAAATATACTATTATAATTTTAATATCTTTTTAAAGATTCATTCCCAATATCGTTCTTTTGCTTCAACATCATTATTTAATCTAATTTTTATTCAATTTATCACTAATTACCATTTTTTTTTTTTTGTTGCATTGCAGTCCTATTCTTGCAAAAAATTCAATATGCTTCCACTGTCATTATAATTGTACTCTAATGAATCATCTCGCAAGAACCCACCATGATTCCATTAGAATAAAATTAGATGAATGCACTCACCTCAAAATTATAACCAAAGAAAAATCCCACCATACCATTCATTCCACGTTTTATTTGTGTGTTCTTTTGTAAGCAGCCCGGTTCACGCTCTGTTCATTACTGTTTCAACTTGTCGGTGCTACATTTGTCATCAGGTATTCTGCAAATGAAATGCTGATTAATTAATAGAACTCGTAGAACGGCACCTCACGTCGTCATTGTCAACAAGCCAGTCACCCGGGGGCGTGCCGAGTTCTGCTCCGCTAAAATAAAAAAAAAAAAAAAAAAAAAAAAAAAAAAAAGAACACAAAATAAAATAAAAAAAAAAGCCCACGTCTATCGCGAACATCACTTGAGGCCTTCCACTAAATCACGGCCCATTTGCTTCTTCATGCTGTTTGCAGACGATATTCCAGAGGAGTTGTGCTGTTTCTTTCTTATATCGTTTGGCGCTTCCTCGAAGGGAATAATATCAAGAAAGAATGTTTCTTTTTTTTTTTTTTTTTTTTTGTACATTATTATAATTTTTTGTGGAAGCGACGATGCTTTGATATTATGACGCCTGCTAATAATGATTATTTCCAGCACGTACTTCTATGTGTGATTCTTTGTTGTGGACCAGATTTATTCCGTACGTTGATGTGACCGGGTTGGTTTGGTTTTCTTCGTTTTTGGCGGTAATCTGATAATATGATAGATTGTCCATTTATTATTCTGTAGAGAGAAAGATAGCAAAAAAATTTTATATACAGAACACAAGAGTAAAGTCCTTGATATCTCCAAGGAATGATGTCGTATATATGTCCCTTTTTGCTTTGATGAGTTAACTTTCGCAGAACTTCTTTATTGTGTGGAAATCCCTTATCAAAGACGGTGAAAACGTTATAGTCATAATAAATCTTTTTCTTATCAACTACAAAATGTGTATTATTTTTGATTATATTAATTCATTTGTAATTACTATTAGAAATAAAGACAGAAACAAAATATTAAAGAACATACCTATAGACTTTCTGGAAAGAACAAATTTAAATACTTTTATCGACGTCTTTTACAATAATTTTTTTTATCTGTCATTAAATTATAACTATTTTTTTCATTTTCTTAATTTCGAATAACGTTTTTTAACGTTCAACTCTTAATTCTTAATTCTGAATGTCCTAGCTTCATATTAAATATTTAACATTCAACTCTTAGTTTTCACAAAATGTTTTAAAGAGATAAATTTTATATTAAGATATTTTAATAATAAGATCATTATTTATGTATAATATTTTTGTATTTTTTTGAAATAAATAAATATTAAGAGATATTTAATAATAAGAAATTTTATATGTTTAAAGATAAAATAAAACTGAAAAATTAATCTAAAAAATTTTATTACCATATTGTCTTGTATTTTGCAATAAATAAAAAAATTTTTATTATTCCTCAGTTTAGCTATTTACTTTTTAGCAATTTGAACTTTTAACTTTTCACTTTTAGTTCAAACCAATGAAATATTAATTTTATAAGTTTAAAAGAGAGAGATTATAATTGAAAGAATTAAAATTCTCAAGCTTCATTAATATTTATGTGTTTCGAAATTTATCTCCTTTAATGACATTTTGTAAGAAGGTAACTTAAGTCTAATTTATATACTACTTTTAACACTAAATGTTAGAAACCTACAAGTATCTCTTACTGTTCTTTGCAAATATCGCCAACATCATATTTCCTAACACCTAATTATACAAAATTGCTATAAAAATTTTTTTTTTTTTTAATCAAATCTCTTTAATAACTTAAAATTTAAAATAATTATATTAATTAATAGATATCATAATTTTATTTAATTAAATAAAAATTATCTGATATTATAATCTTTCCTTTAAACAAATTATTTAAATTTTAGATTATTTGCATTCGTTCATTTTCTTCAACATTAATTCCTTTTGGTATTTTTATTCAATTCATCATTAATTATCATTTTTTTTTGTCGCATTGCATTCCTATTCATGCAAAAATTCCAATATGCTTCCACTCCCATTACAATTCCACTCTAATGAATAACATCGCAAGAACCCGCCATAATTCCATTTACAATGAAATTATGATGAATGCAGTCACCTCAGAAATTACAACAAAGAAAAAAAAAACACACCTTGCCATTCATTGCACGTTTTATTTGTGTGTTCTTTTGTACCCAGCTCAGTTCACGCACTGTCTGTTCATTACATTTTTATTTTCACCGGTCGGTGCTACATTTGTCATCAGATGTCCTGCAAATAAAATGCTGATTAATTAATAGAACGCGCGGAACGGTACCTCACGTCGTCATTGTCACCAAGGCCGTCCCCCGGGGTGCGTGCCGAGTTTCACTCCGGAAAATAAAACAACAACATCAAAAAGTACATAAAAGAAAAGAAAAAAAAGCCCATTCTATCGCGAACATCACTTCGACCTTCCACTGAGTCACGACCCACTTGCTCATCCATACTGTTTGCAGACGATATTCCAGAGGAGTTTTGCTGATTCTTTCTTATATCGTTTGACGCTTCCTCGGAATGGAATAATATCAAAAATAATGTTTCTTTTTTTTTTGTTTATCATTATTTTTTTTTTTATTGTGGAGCGTATATGCTTTGACAATATGACGCCTGCTAATAATGATCATTTCCAGCACTACTTCTATGTGTGATTCTTTGTTATGTGCCAGGCTTTATTCCGTACGCTGATGGGGACGAGTTTGTTTGGTTTTCTTCGTTTTGGGTGGTAATCCGATAATATGAGGGATTGTGCTTTCAGTATTCTGTAGAGAAAAAGATAACAAAAAAAATGGTATCTATATACAGAACAAGAGTAAAGTCTTTGATACCCCCAAGGAAGGATGTCGTATATATGTTGATATTACCATTTTTGCTTTATGAGTTAAGTTTCGCAGAACTACTTTATTGCATGGAAATCCTCTTATCAAAGAGGGCGAAAATGTTACTGCAATAATAAATGTTTTTCTTATAAAAGAAAAAAAGATGTACTAATTTTGAATATATTAATACATTCATACTTATTATTACAAGGGAAGACAGAAGCAAAATATTAAAAATCATTCTTTCAAACTTTCTAGAAAGGACATCTTAATTACTTTTATTTCTGTTATTTTTCAAAAAAAAATATTTATCAGTTATCATTTGAAAAAGCTATTTTTTGTTGCTTTAACTTGATTTGGAGTTTGAACTTTTGACTCTTAGTTCTTAAAGCTAAAAGTATTAATTTTATAATTTTAAAAGAGATAGTTTAAAATAAAAGAGAAATATAAGTTTCAAATTTTCACTATAATTTGAGTATTTCAAAATTTATATTTATTGAAGTCATTTTGTAAGAAAGAAGCTCAAGTCTTAAGATATATTACTTTTAATGCTAAACGATAGAAACCTACAAGAAATTCACAATATTATTTTGCAAATATTTTCAATTGCATTGACGAAAACAAAATGATACTTCAGCGTTACATTTTATCAATTATATATATATAACTGATACAAAAAAATAAAAAAAAAAAATGTTTTAATCAAATTTCTTTTACTTAAAATATAAAATAATTCTCTTAACAAGTTGAAATCAAATAATTTTCTCATTAAATTTTAATTAATTAAAAGATAATTAATTCAATTGATCATTAATTATCATATTTTTTCGTTACATTGCCAAACCAATATGCTTCCACTCCCATTATAATTGCACTCTAATGAATAACATCGCAAGAACCCGCCATAATTCCACTAGAATAAAATTAGATGAATGCAGTCACCTCAAAACTACCACAAAGAAAAAAAAAAACCTACCTCCCCATTCATTCCACGTTTTATTTTTGTGTTCTTTTGTACCCAGCCCTGTTCACGCACTGGCTGTTCATAATATTTTTATTTCGACTGCTCGGTGCTACATTTGTCATCACGTGCTCTGCAAACTGAATGCTGATTAATTAATAGGACGAGCAGAACGGTACCTAACGTCGTCATTGTCACCAAGGAGTCCCCCGGGGCGTGTCGAGTTCTACTCCGCCAAAATAAAAAATAACAACAAGAAAAAAAAAGAACATAAAAGAAAAAGAAAAAAAAAAACCACATCTATGGCGACCATCACTTGAGGCCTTCCACTAAACCACGCCCACTTTATTCTCCGTGCTGTTTGCAGACGATATTCCAGAGGAGTTTTGCTGTTTCTATCTTTATCGTTTGGCGGTTCCTCGGAATGGAATAATATCAAAAAGAATGTTTCTTTTTTTTTTTCTTATTATTATTTTGTTTGTGGAAGCGTCGATGCTTTGACATTCTGACGCCTGCTAATAATGATTATTTCCAGCACGTACTTCTATGTGTGATTCTTTGTTGTGTACCAGGCTTTATTCTGTACTCTGGTGTGGCCGGGTTGGTTTGGTTTTCTTCGTTTTGGGAGGTAATCAGGTAATATGACGGATCGTCCTGTTAGTATTCTGCAGAGAAAAAGATAACAAAAAATATTTCTATATATAGTACACAAGAGTAAAGTCTTTGATACCCCAAGGAATGATGTCATCTATATGTTGATGGGACCATTTTTGCTTCATGAGTTAAGTTTCAGAGCTTCTTTATTGCGTGGAAGTCCTCTTACAAAATTAAAATTATGGCAATAATAATTTTTTTTTTCTTATCCATGAAAAAAATGTGTATTAGTTTTGAATATATTAATGCATTTATACTTTTTGTTACAAGGCAAGACAGAAACCAAATATTAAAGCTTATTCCTTCAAACTTTTTAGAAAGAACCATTTTCAATTCTTTAATTTCTGTTATTATATTGAATAGTTTTATTGTTTATCATCAAAATATAGCTATTTTTTTCATTTTCTTAGCTTCTTATGAAGTTTTTAACATTTAACTCTTAGGTTCTAACGCTGAATGCCGGGGTTTCTCCCATACGATACGCCAATGCGTTGTAATTCATCCCTAAATATCCTTCTGTAACCACTGCCCTCCTTCTTCAGAGACACGGATCCCGCTACCTACGGTTACTCCTCCACAACAGAAGCTGCTCCTATCTTCCATCCTTCTATGTGAGATACGACAACAATATCATTACATATTTTAGTTATTTAAACCTTCATTATGAGATTAATCGTTAATCAAATAATCTATATCTTTGTGATTTATTTTCACTTTAGAAAGCAGTTCTTTTCTATCATATGTATAATGGTATTTTTATAAATTGTATTTCAATTTAAGCAACCTATGTTATTATCCAATAACCGAAATGGAAATATATGTGAATAATATATATATATACAGGGTGAGTATAATTAAAGTCCCACTTTCAAAATGCTATAAAGAAAGTACCACTCGTCACTATGAGTTAAAATTTGAACTGAAGATACTTGAAGAAGAGGGAAACGGTATGGCTTCCAAAAAAGTTCCACCGATTTTTCCCATCCAATTGTGTATGATCTTGCCATGGTGGTGGATTGGCTTTCCGCTCACAGTGTGACAGCTGTTGATTGACTTGGAAATCATATTTCCGTCCAAAACCGAAACAATCATGTACATTGAAAACTACAGTTCTTTTAAAGAGCAACTCATGCCAAATACCCTGTTATTTCGAGTCAAAATATCACTGGCAGTCGGATTCACTTTCTTTAGGCTGCTTACAGCGCCATCTATTAATACACTTTAGAATTTTTATTGAACCATACCGTTTTTCCATTCTTCAAATATCATCAGTTCAACTCATTGTGACATGTGGTCCTTTTTTGACAGCATTTTTAAAGTGGGACTTTAATTATAATTACTCTGTATCATGCACTGTTTAAATTATTCGATGATTTATTTAATTTAAGATTAATCGACTGTATTAAACCTAGTATATTTTTTATGATCGGTTTACATTACGAGCTTTCTTTATTGAATGGTGTTCTTTTATTTCAATTTTTTAATAAATTTCCTCAATTCTTAATCCAATAACCGAACTAAAGGAATAACGGTCTTCCAAAGATATCGAACAAAATTTCTTATAAAAATTGCCTTCTATCCACAAAAAAATCATTCATAAATTCGAAATGAATTCTTCGCTTGTCGTAAAACCCTCTGCACAACTTTCCTTGCTTTCTGAATAGCGTTAATAAAAAGGCTAGAGCAGACGATTATCTGCCATGCTTCAAACAAAACACATCTTTCCGATCAATATTGAGAGAGAAATTAGAAGGCCCCCTGCCTGTTTGTCTAGAGGTCAGACCCGCAGTTCTAAATAAACACCCAAATCGTTTGGCACACGGGGGGTTTTAGTGAGGCTTGACAGCAGCAGAAAACCATCTTGTTTATTCTCTGATGTACTAGATGGGCCGAAAGGATATTTGAGTTGGAGATGTTGGGTCGAACAATAAGTCAGAATTCTTTTCTGTTTTTTTTTTTTTTTCCAAAACTGTTTTTTAATAAAAGCTGAGATGTTAATATGAGTTTGAATATCATCTTTAAAGTAAGTATTTTAGGTAGGATAATATGCATGTATATTATACACACATACTACATAACAAGTACACGTGTGTATTTACTTGTAACAATATAAACAAGTACGCAGTATGTATACATACTGTGCTGTACTTGTATGAATATAAACAAACACACAGTATGTATGTAACTTGTAACAATAAAAAAAACAAGTACACAATATATATGCATACTGTACTGTACTTGTAACAATATAGACAAGGTATGTCTATATTGCAAGTACAGATACTGTGTATACATACAAACAATGCACTGTATGTATGTATAAACAATATGTGTGTACTTGTAGCAATATAAACAAGTACACAGTACGTATGTGCTTGTGACTGTATAAACAAGTACACAGTACGTATGTGCTATGTATGTATAAACAAGTACACAGTACGTATGTGCTTGTGACTGTATAAACAAGTACACAGTATGTATGCATATATACACAGTATATATTTACTTGCAACAACATAAACAAGTACAGAGTATATATGTATACAGAGTATGTAACAATATAAACAGATACATTGTATGTATGTACTTGTAAGAATACAAGCAAAGTACACAGTATGCATATATTTGTAGCAATATAAACATGTACACAGTTTGTAAGTATATACAGTATGTACGTACTTGTTACAATATACACAAGTACACAGTTTGTATGTATGTACTTGTAATAATATAAAAAAGTTCACAGTATGCATGCATATTATACACACGAACTGTGTACGTGTTATTTTAAATGAAATTTAAATGTTGATTAATTTTTATATCTTTTATAGCATATTTCTTAAATATATTTTGGATTATTCTTAAATATCTTATTCTTAAATAGTATATTATGCATTATCTGGGTATTATTATGTTTATGTGTTGCATATTATCTAGAAATACCATCAGAATTACTTGAAATTTTGTACCAGTTGAAGAATTCATTTAAAATTTTGTGTTTTATTGTTGATGAAAGACGAATTGTAATTGCCATATTGGAATAATTGGAGGAATTCTCACTGTCTGTCTATTTTAGTGAGGTCATTTCACTTAACTATTATAGAGGGATTCAATAATGGAGCTGAGGTTCGATTCAACATATAGTAGAAATTAAGTTGGATATACAACAGGATTTAGAATACAATATCCATGTATCATAGTGAGAAATCATTTCACTTAACTATTGTATAGAGATACAATATTTGAGCTGAAGTTTGACTGCATACATAGCAGAAATTAACTCGTTATACAATAAGTTTGAAAATACAATATTTGACTAAGTTATTATAGAAGGTCCAATTAAGACAAGTAATTATACGTAAGAACTTAAATCCTTAAGAAGATGAGTTATAATAGTACAGTTGAGAGTTGACTTGATATACAAACTCAAAGTAAAATATTTGGCAAAATTATTCTAGATGATCCATTCCAGTCCATTCCACAAATTAAATATTGTAGGAATTCACAATATTTGATTTGAATGTTGACTCGATAGGCAATAGAATTCAAAATACTACAACATTTGACTAAACTATTGTGTAGGATCTATTCAACTATTGTAGGGGGCTGTAATAGATAGTTGAGAGTTGACTCGATACACAATATAATTCAAAATATAATAATTGACTACACTATTGCAGAAAGTACAGTCAACTATTATAGAGAGCTGAGAGTTGACTCGATATACAATGGAATTCAAAAATACAACATTTGGTTAAACTATTATAGAGGGTCTGCTTGATTGTTCTAAAGGGCTCCAATAGTTGATTTGATATACAATGGAATTTAAAATACAACATTTGACTAAACTATCATAGAGAGTCGACTCAATTATTGTAGAAAGTTATAATAATTTTGTTGAGGTTGACTCGATATTCAATGGAGTTTACAAATACAATTTTTGACTAAACTATTGCAGTGGGTCCACTCAGTTATTGTAGATGGTTATAAGAGATCTGTTAACTCGATATTCAATTTAATTTAAAATACAGCATTTGACTAAACTATTGTAGACAGTCCAATCAGTTATTATAGAGGGCTCCAATAGTTGATTTGAGAGTTGACGTGATATACAATAGAATTAAAAGCACAAAATTTGGCCAAATAATTGTAGAGGGTCTGCTCGACTATTATAGAGGGTTGAATACTTGAATTCAGATGTATGACTTAATATACGATAGAATTTAAAATACAATAGTTGACATTTTAAGAGTCTACTCAACTATTGAAGAGAACTATAAAAGTTGTGTGAATCGAAAAGTATAATGGATACAGTTAAAAGTGTTTGATTCAATACCTGTTAAATGAGGCTAAGTTATTTTTGCAACGGTACAGGGGATGGGCACGATAAATCTGTAAGTAAGAATATTCTTCTTGCCTTGTAGATGTTCATATGATGTTGTGAACACTTGTGCTACCATATTTCCTACAAATTAATGGGCGGTCTGATGGCCAATTGGCTGGCGCTCTGGATTTTGATTCCTCAAACTTCAGGTTTGAATCCTGGCGGTGGCATGAGCGGTTTGGAATTCATGTTAAGCTGTAGATCCTAAGCTGTAGCCTAAAGTGGGCACAAAATGATCATAGAATGACAAACCAAACAAAACCAAATTAATGGAAGAAAATGTGGCTTTATATAATTTCCATTTTAATAACTTTAATAACGTTAAATGTGTTACAATTACTGAGTTACTGGGGCGAAAGATTTGAAGACAAGTTTGCTTAGCATTTGAAAACAACAACGTAGGTGCTTCTAAAAATAGTTAAAATAAATTTCAAAAACTTAAAATGCTTAACTAAGGCGCTCTTCCACGTCTTGTTTCAGCCTTGTTTATTAATCTTCATTTCTCTCAACAGAAATGCGAGGTAATTATTCTTAACTAGGGTTTAAAATTATAATTAAAATAAACGAAAAAAAATATTCCTTTGTTCCCCAAAGGTGAGTGAACTTAGCATTAAATTGAATTTCATTTTCTCAGTCTTTTTCAAATAATATAAGCTCGAGTGGAATTTGAACCATCTTTCACGTCGTTATTTGGGTGGAAAATAAACGAGGAGATCTCGCCGTTATTGCTTCTCCCACTGTCAAATAGTTTGTCCTTTTCTAAATGAGGGAAATTTATATGAGCTCGTGAATGAATATTTTGAATTTAGTGTTCTGTAAAAGAAAAAAGAACATATCTCGTTTTCTCTAGTTAAAATTTTTATTTTAATTATTTATTCATTTCATTTTATTTTGATTTTATCTACTTATTTTTTTATTTTTATTTTTGTTTTATCTATTTCATTTATTTATTTTTTTTTTTCAATTTCTTCTATTAACTCACGCCATCCCTATATATATCTTGTTCAAATTTTCAGTCGTTCATAAAATATTTTTATTCATCCACTCAAGTTCAAGTACATTTTTTTTTTTGAACTTGTAGCGGATGACACGTGATGTGAATACAGTTTTTCAAATATTAATTCAGTCATTAAATTTAGTTAATTAATTTTATTTTTTAGATGCAAGTTGCATATATCTACCAATAGATGGCGCCAGATAAACTTAAAAAAATGAATGAAAATTATTTATAAAGGACTTTCTGCAATAGAGGGAAAAAAAGTAGGAATTGACTTTAAAATTCTTATTTTTATATTACTTGTTTTTATTTTTGTTTTATGGATTTCATTTATTAATTTTTTATTTCTATTTTATTTATTTCATTTATTTATTTTTTTTTATTTTATGTATTTATTTACTTATTGTGTGTATATATTAAATGGAAATTTCAAGACAAACATATCAAAAGATTTATCCAAGTAGTGGGTACAGTAATGCAAATTTTGTAAAAAATGCATTGAGACTTTACATTTTAAAAACACATTATTTTTTACATTTTAAAAACACACTATTTTTACATTTTAAAAACACACTATTTTTTACATTTTAAAAAACACATTATTTTTACATTTTAAAAACAGATTATTTTTACATTTTAAAAACACTATTTTTTACATTTTAAAAACACACTATTTTTTACATTTTAAAAACACACTATTTTTTACATTTTAAAAACACACTATTTTTTACATTTTAAAAACACACTATTTTTTACATTTAAAAACACACTACTATTTTTTACATTTTAAAAACACACTATTTTTTACATTTTAAAAACACACTATTTTTTTTTACATTTTAAAAACACACTATTTTTACATTTTAAAAACACATTATTTTTACATTTTTAAAACACACTATTTTTTACATTTTAAAAACACACTATTTTTTACATTTAAAAACACATTATTTTTTACATTTTAAAAACACACTATTTTTTACATTTAAAAACACACTATTTTTTACATTTTAAAAAACACACTATTTTTTTTACATTTAAAAAACACACTATTTTTTACATTTTAAAAGCACACTATTTTTTCAAATTTTAATATTTTTCAATAATATTTTTTTAAAAATTCATATAAAAATCTCATTAATATGTCATTTCATTTGTAGAGGATTAAAATAATGAAATACTTTACTTTAAAATTTATATTTTCAAATTTTTTTAAAAATAATATTTTGCATCTATAATAATTATAATTATATTATAAAACTATAAATAACAATTCACTCCATCAATCTCAACATTTTATTTTTTTCTATTTTTTATTATTATTTTCCCTTTCTGTTAATTAATAATAACTCAATAGTAGGCAATAAATCATCCCACCCAAATATTACATTTATACAAATTATTGATTGTAGTAAACAGAACAATCCCTTGTTTATTAGAATCAATCATACAATATATTATTATATTATATTCTGTGTTAAGATATATGTAACATTTTTAAATATAATTTGAAAATTTCACATACGATTGAACAAAAAAACTTGTAACCGTGCTTCCTCCTACGCACTACAAGAGCGCCTCTTGCGATGTTCAGGAGAAATTATCAGTAGTCATAGAGACTCTCACTCGGGTGGAAGTATGGCGCAACTGGCGCTGCCGTTAATTAAAATTTCTCATACCGAGAGAAAATAAGAAACATATAAATGGAAATCTCTTCACGAATATATATGTTTTTAAATGTGTTGTTGTATGTTAATTATTGTATGTGTGTCGCGTTCGGTTTGTGCTCGTAAATAAAGCTATGAGATCATGTGTGTGTGTCTAAACCCAACACATCCAGATCCAGCAGCAGAAATAACTGACAGTACTACAAACTATGGTTAAACGAATTTATTTTCTAAAAAAAATTGTTGAATATAATGATTCATTGTGTTTCCATAAACTAGATTCTGTCATTTTTTTTTTTTGTTAATTTACTAAAAATTATACATTTCTAAACTCAAGTTGTATATTCTTGTAAATCTTATACATTAAAAAATAATCACCTCTTTCATCAGCTCTATATTCTAAATTTGTTATACTTTTAAAATTATTTCGTAGTAAAATTCATACATAAATATGATCTTTAATAAAATCATTAGTATTTATACTGTTCTATTTTAAGCTCTCTTTCAAACTTAAAAATTAATACTTTTATTATTAGGAACTAAGACTTGAATGTTAAAAACTTCACGTGAAGCAAGGACATTCAGCATAAAGAACTAAAAGTAGAATGTAAATAACTTCATATGAATGTTAAAAATGTTCATATGAAAGTTAAAAATGTTAAAAAATATTAAAAATTTCATATGTAATTCAGAAAATTTAAAAATTGCCATACTTTGATGAAAAATATTAAAATAGTTATTACAAATATATAAATAATATTGAAAATGGTTTTTTCTAAAAAGTTTGAAGGAATGAGCTTTAACATTTTGTTTCTGACATGCTTTGCTATAGTAATTATAAATGTATTAATATATTCAAAACTAATACACCCTTTTCTTGTCGTGCATAGGAAAAGCATTTATTATTGCCATAACATTTTCGCACTCTTTTTGATAAGAGGATTTCCACACAATAAAGAAGTTCAGCGAAACTTAACTCATAAAGCAAAAGTTCCTATCAACATATATACGACATCATTCTTTAGGCGGTATCAAAAGACTTTACTCTTGTGTTCTACTATATACCATTTTTTTTTTTTTTTTTTGTATCTTTTTCTGTACAGAATACTAAATAAAGGACCATCCATTACACTACCGGATTACCACCCAAAACGAAGAAAACCAAACAAACTCGGCCACATCGGCTAACAGAATAAAGCCTGGTACACAACGAATAATCACACATAGAAGTACGTGCTGGAAATAATCATTATTAGCAGACGTCACAATGTAAAACCATCGACGCTTCCACACAAAAAAGAAATATAATAATAATAAAAAACAAAGAAACATTCTTTTTGATATCATTCCATTCCGAGGAGAGCGCCAAACGATTTAAGAAAGCAACAGCACAACTCCACTGGAATATCGTCTGTAAACAGCATGGAGATGCAAGTGGGCGTGATTCAGTGAAAGACCCGAAGTGATGTTCGCGATAGACGTGTTTCTTTTTTTTCTTTTGTTCTTTTAAGTTCTTTTTTGTTGTTGTTGTTTCATTTTTGGGGAGTAGAACTCGACACGCCCCGGGGACTTCTTGGTGATGATGACGACGTGAGGTACCGTTCCACGAGTTCTATTAATTAATCAGCGTCCTATTTGCAAAATACTTGATGACAAATGTATGGTTGAAATAAAAACGTAATGAACAGACAGTGCGTGAACAGGGCCGGGCATAAAAGAACACACAAATAAACGTGGAATGAATTGCAAGTTGTGTTTTTCTTTTGTTGTAGTTTTGAGGTGACTCATTCAACTAATTTTATTCTAATGGAATTATGGCGGGTTCTTGCGAGATTATTGATTAGAGTGCAATTATAATGGGAGTGGAAGCATATTGGATTTTTAGCAACAATGGGATTGCAATGCAACGAAAAAATTATAATTAATGTTGAATTGAATAAAAATACAAGAGGAATAAGTAACGATGTTGAATTCAATGAATGAATCTGAGAATGGACCATTAAAATGATTTTAAAATTCTAATTGTATGTTTACAGGAAATAGCATAATGTCGCAGAATTATTATTTAATTAAACAAAAAAAGTATATTTCATATATATTAATTAATTTATTACTTTTTATATTTTTTATTAAAACAAAAAAAAACAAATTATTTTTTATATCAATTATATAACTATATTTGCTATAGTGTAACGCTGAAATATCGTTTTGTTTCGTCAATACAGTGAAAATATTTGCAAATAATATAGCAAGATTCTTGAAATTTGAACATTTCGTATTAAATGTTATGTATCCTGAGAGATGAGCTCTTTCTTACAAAATGCATTTGATGGAGATAAATTTTGAAAACATAAACAGTAGTGAAAACTTGAGAATTATAATATTTTATAATTATTCTGTTCCATTTTAATCTTTCTCATTTAAACTTATAAAACCAATATTTTTTTACCTTTAAAAGCTAAGAGTTAAAAGCTAAAACTTCAAATCAATATAATACAATAGAAATTAGCAACTTTTATGGATAAATAATTAATTGTTTTTTTTATTCACAACAGAAAAAAAAAAGGATTTATAATTGTTCTTTCCAGAAAGTTTAAAGGAATGAGATTTAATATTTTGTTTCTGTGTCGATTTGCAATACAAATTATGAATGTATTAATATATTCAAAACTAATACACCTCGTTTTTTTCGTGCATAAGACAAAAAAACTTAATATTGCTATACCAATTTCACCCTCTTTGATAAGAGGATTTCCATACAATAAAGAAGTCCTGCGAAACTTAACTCATAAAGCAAAAATGGTTTTATCAACATATAGATGACATTATTCCTTGGGGGTATCAAAAAGACTTTACTCTTGTCTACTATAGATACTATTTCTTTTTTGTTGCCTTTTTCTCTACCGAATACTAAAAGGACAATCCATCATATTACCGGATTACCACCCGAAACGAAGAAAGCCAAACAAACTCGGACACATCAGCGTACAGAATAAAGCCTAGTACACATCAAAGAATCACACATGGAAGTACGTGCTGGAAATAATCATTATTAGCAGGCGTCATAATGTCAAAGCATCGATGCATCCAAAAAAATAATAATAAAAAAAAAAAGAAACATTCTTTCTGATATGATTACGTTCCGAGGTAGCGCCAAACGATATAAGAAAGAAACAGCACAACTCCTCTGGAATATCGTCTGCAAACAGCTTGCAGAAGCAAGTGGGCGTGGTTTGGTGGAAGGCCTCAGTGATGTTCGCGATAGATGTGTTCTTTCTCTCTTTTCTTTTATGTTCTTTTTTTTTGCTGTTATTGTTGTTTTTATTTTTGTGGAGTAGAACTCGGCACGCCCCCGAGGACTGCCTTGGTGACAATGAAGACGTGAGGTACGTTCCACGCGTCCTATTAATTAATCAGCATTCTATTTGCAGAACATGTGATGACAAATGTAGCACCGTATGGTTGAAATAAAAACGTAATGAGCAGCCTGTGCGTGAACTGGGCTGCTTACAAAAAAGAAATACAAATAAAACTTGGAATGAATGGTAAGGTGTGTTTTTCTTTGTTGTAGTTTTGAGGTGACTGCATTCATCTAATTTGAATCTAATGGAGTTATGGTTTGTTCTTACGAGATTATTCATTGGAATGAAATTTTTCACTTGTGTATTATATACACCATTCTTTTTTGTCATCTTTTTCTCTACAGAACACTAAAAGGGCAATCCATCACATTTCCAGTTACCGCCAAAAACGAAGAGAGCTAAACAAACTCGGACACATCAGCGTACAGAATAAGGCCTGGTACACAGCAAAGAATCACACATGGAAGTACGCTTCCACAAAAAAAAATAATGAACAACAAAAAAAAAAGAAACATCCTTTTTTATATTATTCCCTTCCGAGGAAGCGCCAAGCGATATAAGAAAGAAACAGCAAAACTCCTCTGGAATATCGTCTGCAAACAGCATGGAGATTCATATGGACGTAATTCAGTGGAAGGCCTCAAAGTGATGTTTGAGATAGATGTGTTCTTTTTTTCTTTTTCTTTATGCTTTATTTTGCTGTTGCTTTATTATTGGCGGAGTAGAATTCGGCACCCCCCCCGGTGGACTCTCTTGGTGACAATGACGACG
This sequence comes from Caerostris extrusa, assembly GCA_021605095.1. Classification (NCBI taxonomy): domain Eukaryota; kingdom Metazoa; phylum Arthropoda; class Arachnida; order Araneae; family Araneidae; genus Caerostris; species Caerostris extrusa. The sequence goes on along the minus strand of BPLR01009114.1, from coordinate 160,955 downwards.
TGAGGTACCGTTCCCCGCGATCTATTAATTAATCAGTATTCTGTTTGCAGAACAAGTGATGACAAATGTAGCACCACCGACCGGTTGAAATAAGAACGTAATGAACAGCCAGTGCGTGAACTGGGCCGGGTACAAAAGAACACACAAATAAACATGGAATGAATGGGCAAGTGTGTTTTTCTTTGTTGTCATTTGGAGGTAACAGCATTAATCTAATTTTATTCTAATGGAATTATGACGGGTTCTTGCGAAATTATTCATTAGAGTGCAATTATGACGGGAGTGGAAACATATTGGGTTTTTGCAGGAATATTTCTGCAATGCAACAAAAAATGATAATTTATGATGAATTTTATAAAAATACAAAAGGATTATGATGTTGAATCCAATGAACAAAGATGAAATGAACTATTAAAGGATTTTAAAATTATAATAGTATGTTTAAAGGAAAGATTATAATGTAACATAATTTTTATCTAATTAAACAAATAAAAATTGATTTGATTAAAACAAAAAAAAATGTTTCCGTTTCTTATATAAATTATATAGATATATTTGCTAAGGCATATCACTGAATTATAGTTTTTTTAATGAAATTGGCAATATTTGAAGTTGAAGGAGTTATTTGAAGCTGGCTATATTTGTAAAGAATATTGCGATGTTCTTAGAGATTTCTAACATTTAATGTTGAAAGTAATATATCTCAAGACTTTAACTTCTTTATTACAAAAATACCTTTAATTGCGATCATTTATGAAACACAAAGATAGTAGAGAAAATTCGGAAAATTTTATGAAAAAATTTAACAAATGATCTGTATATTTGTAAATAATAAGAGCTGTTCAGCGTTAAAAACTAAGAATTGAACGGTATAAACTTCATATGAAACTAATAAAAGGAAAAGGTAGCTATATATTATTGATAAATATTAAACAATTGTTATAAATCATAGAAATAAATTTAATTAAAAATGGTTCTTTGAAAAAGTTGAATGAAAGATGCTTAATATTTTGTTTCTGTCTTACTTTGCAATGGTAATTTTAAATAGATTAATATACTCAAACCTAATAAACCTTTTTCGCGGATAAAAAAAACATTTATTATTGCAACAACATTTTAGCCATTTTTGTTAAGAGGATTTCCATGCAATAAAGACGTTCTGCGAAACTTAACTCATCAAGCAAAAATTGTCACATCAACATTTATACGACATCATTCCTTGGGGGTATCAAAGACATTACTTTTGTGTACTATATATACCATTTTTTATTTTTTTATTTACAGAATACTAAAAGGACAATACATCATATTAACAGATTACCACCCAAGACGAAGAAAAACAAACAAACTCGGCCACATCGCCGTACAGAATATAGCCTGGTACATAGCAAAGAATCGCGCATAGAAGTACGTGCTGGAAATAATCATTATTAGCAGGCGTCATAATGCCAAAACATGGAAACTTCCATAGTAAAAAAATAATGATAAACAACAAAAAAAAGAAACATCCTTTTGATATTATTCGATTCCGAGGAAGCGCCAAACGATGTAAGAAAGTAACAGCACAACTCCTCTGGAATATCGTCTGTAGACAGCATGCAGAAGCAAGTGGGCGCGATTCGGCGGAAGGCCTCAAGTATGTTAGCGATAGATGTGGGGTTTTCTATTTCTTTTCTTTCATGTTGTAGGTTTAGTTTTGGAGGAGTAGAACTCGACACGCCCCGGGGACTTTTTGGTCACAATGACGAACGTGAGGCACAATTCTGCTCGTTCTATTAATTAATCTGCATTCTGTTTGCAAAGCACGTGATGACAAATGTAGCACCGACCGGTTGAAATAAAAACGTAAAGAACAGACATTGCGTGAACTGGGCCGGGTACAAAAGACACAAATAAACGCGGAAAGAATGTTAAAGTGTGTTTCTTTTTTCTTTGCTGTAGTTTTGATGTGACTGCATTCATCTAATTTCATTCTAATGGAATTATGACGGGTTCTTCAGAGATTATTCATTAGAGTGCAATTATAATGGGGAGTGGGGCATGTTGGATTTTTTTGTATGAATAGGGCTGCAATGCAACAAAAAAAATGATAATTAATGATCAATTGAATAAAAATACAACAGGAATAAATAATGATATGGAATCAATGAACTAATTTGGGAACGACCATTAGGAAGTTTTTAAAATTTAATGGTATGTTTAACGGAATGAGCATATTGCCACATAATTATTATCTAATTAAAGAAGATAATGTTTGATATCAATTAATTATTAGACATTTTATATTTTTAATTATTAAAATTATTTGATTAAAACAAAAAAAAAAAATGTTTTATTTTATATTAATTTTATAGATATATTTGCTTAGGCGTAACGCTGAAATATCGTTTTGTTTCGCCAATATAGTTGGTGATATTTGCAAATAATTTTGAGAGCTTCTTGGAGTTTTCTAACATTTAGTATTAAAAGTAGTATATCTGAAGACTTGAGCGTCTTTCTTACAATATGTATTTAATAGAGATCAACTGAAACATAAAAAAGTAGTGAACATTTGAGAATTATTATAAATGAAAATTTCTGGACAAATAATATAAGTATCTGATTTTACTTATTTTATTTGTATAAAAAGAATAAGAGTTATTCAGCGTTAAAAACTAAGAGTTGGACGTTAAAAAGTTCATACGAGGCTGACACACTCAGCGTTAAGAACTAAAAGGTGAATACTAAAATCTACATATAAAATTAGGACATTCTGCGTTAAGAACTGAGAGTTAAATGTTAAAAACTTCAGATGAGACTGAGAAAATGAAAAAAAAAAAAAAAAAACTATATTTTAATGATAAATAATAAAACATTTATTATAACTAATATAACGAAATGCTTCTTTCAAGAAAATTTGAAGGAAGGAGCTTTAATATTTTATCTCTATATTGCATTGTAATAAGTATAAATGTATTAATATATTCAAAACTATTAACCTCTTTTTTTGTGGATAAGAAAAAAAACATTTCTTATTGCAATAATATTTTCGCCATCTTTGACAAAAGGATTTCCATGCAATAAAAGAAGTTCTGCGAAACTTAACTCATAAAGCAAAAATGGCCCTATCAACATATATACGACATCATTCCTTGGGGTATCAAAGACTTTACTCTTGTGTGCTGTATACCATTTTTTTTTTTGTTGTTGTCTTTTTCTCTACAGAATACTAAAAGGACAATCCATCATATTAACGGATTACCATCCAAAACCATGTTCCGTTCCACGCGTTCTATCAATTAATCAGCATTCTATTTGCAGAACACGTGATGACAAATGGAGCACAGACAGGTTGAAATAAAAACATAATGAGCAGCCAGTGCGTGAACTGGGCCGGGTATAAAAGATATACACAAATAAAAATTGGAATAAATGGTAAGGTGTGTTTTTTCTTTGTTGTAGTTTTGAGGTGACTGCGTTAATCTAATTTTTTATTCTAATGGAATTATGGCGGGTTCTTGCGAGATGATTCATTAGATTGCAATTATAATGGTTAGTGGGAGCATATTGGGATTTTTGTACAAATTGGACAGCAATGCGACAAAAATAAAAAATGATAAATAATGATGAACTGAATAAAAATACCAGAGCTATAATGATGATGAAGATTATTAACGAATTTGGGAATGAACCATTAAAAAAGGCTTTGAAATTAAAATAGTACGTTTAAAGGAAACATCATTAAGTTACATACGTTTTGTGGAATTAAAAATGTTTGGTTATAAATTAATTGATTTATTTTATATTTTATGTCATTAAAAGACATTTTATTCAATCAAAAAAGTTCTATTTACTTATATCAAATATATAGGTGACTATCCCCTTTAAATTGTCCTACCACTAATCCCCTGATCGCACAAAACCCATTTGAACTCAGGATACTTGAAAAGGATGAAATGGTATGGCAAAAAAAAAAAAAAATTCCAAAGTGTATTAATAGATGGTGATGTAAGCAACATAAATAAAGTGAATTTGGCAGCAAGTGATATTTTGAATGAAAATGACAATTTATTTGGCATGAGTTGCACATTAAACCAACTGTAATGTTTCGGGTATTTGAACGGAAAAAAATAATTTCCAAGTCATACAACTGTTGTGACGCTGTGAGTGGAAAGCCCATTTACCACGGCCAGGTCACACCAAACCGGATGAGAAAACTTCTTTTTGATGCAGTACCATCCTTTCAAATTTGAACTCATTTTAAAGAGTGTTTTTTTTACAGCATTTATATAATTGGGGCTTTAATTATAGTCATCCTGGGGATATACTTTCTAAAGCGTAACGCTGAAATATCGCTTTGCCACGTCACTGCAGTTGGCGATGTTTGCAAAGAATATTGCGAGATTATATAAGGTTGCTAATATATAGTATTAAAAGTAATATGTCTTAAAACTTGAGCATCTTTCTTTCAAAATGTCTTTTTTTAATAGAGATAAATTTTGAAAAAAAGTAAATAGTAAGGAATGCTTGTAAATTATAATTTTGTTCTATTTTAATCTCCATCTATCTCTTTTAAACTTATAAAATGAATGCCTTAGAGGTAAGTACTAAGAATTAAAAATTAAAATATCAAATCAAGGCAATGAAAAATTTTGTATATTTTACTGAAGAAAAAATAAATATATTTTTTTTTAAATAATAGAAAAAAAAAGTATTTAAAATGGTTTTTCTTGAGAGTTTGTAGGAATGAGCTGTAATATTTTGTTTCTGTCATGCTTTCCAATAATAATTATAAATATTTTAATATATTCGAAAACTAATACACATGCTTGTCGTGGATAAAAAAAAAAAGACATTTATTATTGCAATAACATTTTCACCGTCTTTGATAAGAGGGATTTCCGTACAATAAACAAATTCTGCGAAACCAATTCGTAAAGGAAAAAAGGCCATATATACGACATATATACGACATCATTCCTTGGGGTAACAAAGACTTTACACTTGTGCAATATATATAACATATCTCTTTTTTTTTTATATTTTCCTCTACAGAATACTAAAAGGGCAATCCATCATATTACCGGATTGCCAACAAAATCTAAGAAAACCAAACAAACTCGGACACATCAGAGTAAAGAATAAAGCCTATTACATAACACAGAATCACACGTGGAAGTACGTGCTGGAAATAATCATAATTAGCAGATGTCATAATGTCAAAGCATTAACGCTACCACAAAAAATAATAATAAACAAAGAAAGAAACATCCTTTTTGATATTATTCCATACCGAGAAAGCGCCAAACGATATAAGAAAGAAACAGCTCAACTCCTCTGGAATAACGTCAGAAAACAGCATGGAGAAGCAAGTGAGGTGTGATTCAGTGGAGGGCCTCAAGTCATGTTCGCGATACAGATGTGTTTCTTTTTCTGTTCTTTTTTTTTTTTGTTGTTTAATTTAATTTTGCGGAGTAGAACTCGGCACGCCCCCCAGGGACTGTTCTGGTGACAAAGACGACGTGAGGTCCCTTTCCGCGCGTTCTATTAATTAATCAGCATTCTATTTGCAGAACACGTGATGACAAATGTATGGGTTGAAATAAAAACGTAATGAGCAGCCAGTGCGAAAACTGGGCCGGGTATAAAAAGATATACACAAATAAAAAGTTGAATAAATGGTAAGGTGTGTTTTTTCTTTTGTTGTAGTTTTGAGGTGACTGCGTTAAACTAATTTTATTCTAATGGAATTATGGCGGGTTCTTGCGAGATGATTCATTAGATTGCAATTATAATGGTTAGTGGAAGCATATTGGAATTTTTGTACAAATTGGACTGCAATGCGATAAATAAAATGATAAATAATGATGAACTGAATAAAAATACCAGAGCTATAATGATGAGGAAGATTATTAACGAATTTGGGAATGAACCATTAAAAGGCTTTTGAAATTTAAATAGTACGTTTAAAATTCATCATTAAGTTACATACGTTTTGTGGAATTAAATAAAATGTTTGGTTAAAAATTAATTAATTTATTTTATATTTTAAATTATTAAAAACATTTTATTCAATCAAAAAGTTTTATTTACTTATATTAATTATATAGGTGACTATCCCCTTTAAATAATCCCACCACTAATCCCACTGATCGCACAAAACCCATTTGAACTCAGGATACTTGAAAAGGATGAAGTGGTATGGAAAGAAAAATTCAAAGTGTATTAATAGATGGTGATGTAAGCAACATAAAGAAAGTGAATTCGGCAGCAAGTGATATTTTGAAACGAAATGACAACTTATTTGGCATGAGTTGCACATTAAACCAACTGTAATGTTTCGGGTTTTTGAACGGAAAAAATAATTTCCAAACCATACAACTGTTGTGACGCTGTGAGTGGAAAGCCCATTTACCACTGCCAGGTCATACCAAACCGGGTGAAAAACTTTTTTTGATGCACTACCATCCTATCAAATTTGAACTCATTTTAAAGAGTGTTTTTTTTTTTAACAGCATTTATATAATTAGGGCTTTAATTATAGTCACCCTGTAGATATACTTACTAAAGCGTAACGCTGAAATATCGCTTTGCCACGTCACTGCAGTTGGCGATGTTTGCAAAGAATATTGCAGAGATTATAGAAGGTTGCTAACATATAGTATTAAAAGTAATATGTCTTAAAATTGAGTATTTTTTCTTTCAAAATGTCTTTTTTTTAGAGATAAATTTTGAAAAAAAGTAAATATAAGGAATGCTTGCAAATTATAATTTTGTTCTATTTTAATCTCTATCTATCTATTTTAAACTTATAAAATGAATGCCTTAGAGTTAAGTACTAATAGTTAAAAATTAAAATATCAAATCAAGGCAATGGAAAAATGTGTATATTTTACTGAAGATAAATAAATAATTTTTTTATAAATAAAAAAAAAAAATATTTAAAATTGTTCTTTCTTGAAAGTTTTTAGGAATGAGCTGTAATATTTTGTTTCTGTCATGATTTGCAATAATAATTATAAATATCTTAATATATTCGAAACTAATACACATGCTTTTTTTTTCGTGGATAAAACAAAAAAATTTATTATTGCAATTACATTTTCACCGTCTTTGATAAGAGGATTTCCGTACAATAAAGAAGTTCTGCGAAACTAATTCATAAAGGAAAAAATGGTTTTATCAACATATGTATATACGACATCATTACTTGGGGGTAACAAAGACTTTACTTTTGTGCAATATATATATACATTTCTCTTTTGTTGTCTTTTCCCTACAGAATACTAAAAGGACAATCCATCATATTACCGGATTACCAACAAAACCTAAGAAAACCAAACAAACTCCGACACATCAGCGTACAGAATAAAGCCTATTACATAACACAGAATCTCACATGGAAGTACGTGCTGAAAATAATCATTATTAGCAGATGTCATAATGTTAAAGCATCAACTCTTCCACAAAAATAAAAATAAACAAAGAAAGAAACATCCTTTTTGATATTATTCCATACCGAGGAAGCGCCAAACGATGAAAGAAAGAAACAGCTCAACTCCTCTGGAATATCGTCTGCAAACAGCATGGAGAAGCAAGTGAGGTGTGATTCAGTGGAGGGCCTCAAGTCATGTTCGCGATAGATGTGTTTCTTTTTTCTGTTCTTTTCTGTTCTTTTTTTTTTTGTTGTTGTTGTTTATTTTTGCTGTTTAGAACTTGGCACACCCCCCAGGACTGTTCTGGTGACAAAGACGACGTGAGGTCCCTTTCCGCGCGTTCTATTAATTAATCAGCATTCTGTTTGCAAAACACGTGATGACAAATGAAGCACTGACAGGTTGAAATGAAAACGTAATGAGCAGCCAGTGCGTGAACTGGGCCGCGTATAAAAGATATACACAAATAAAACGTGGAACGAATGGTAAGGTGTTTTTTTTTTCTTTGTTGTAGCTTTGAGGTGACTGTATTTATCTAATCTTATGCTAATGGAATTATGGCGGGTTCTTGCGATGTTATTCATTAGAGTGCAGTTATAATGGGAGTGGAAGCACATTGGATGTTTTGCACGAATAGGACTGCAATGCAATATAAAAAAAATGATAATTAATGATGAATTGAATTATTTATTATTATTAATTAAAATTAATTAAAAAATTATTTGATCTCAATTAATTAAGAGAATTCTTTTATATTTTAAGTAAAAGAAATTTGATTAAAAATTTTTTTTTAATTTATATTATGATTGCCAAAGTGTAACGCTGTAGTATCCTTTTGTTTCGTTAATGCAGTTGAAAAGATTTGCAAAGATTATTGCCAGTTTCTTAAAGGTTTCTATTCTTTAGCTTTAAAAGTAACATTTAAATAGAACTTTGAGCTTCTTTCTTACAAAATGACTTTAATATATATAAATTTTGAAACAATTAAATTGTTGTGAAAACCTAAAAATTATAATTAATCTTTTATTTTAAACTTTCTCTTTTAAACTTATAAAATTAACAATTTTAGCTTTAAGAACTAAGAGTTAAAAGTTCAAACTCCAAATCAAGATAAAACAACAAAAAATAGCTTTTTTTAAATGATAAATCATAAATATTTTTTTGAAAAAATAACAGAAATAAAAGTAATTAAGATGTATTTTCTAGAAAATTTGAAGGAATGATTTTTAATATTCTGTTTCTGCGTTTTTTTGAAAATGGTAATTTTATATGTATTAATATATTTAAAACTAATTCTCCTCTTATTTTTCGTGGACAAGAAAAACATTTATAATTGCCATAACATTTTCACCGCCTTTGATAAGAGGATTTCCATGCAATAACGAAGTTCTGCGAAACATAACTCATAAAGTAAAAATGGTCCTATGAACATATATACGATATCAATACTTGTGGGGGTATCAAAGACTTTACTCTTGTGTAATATATATACCATTTTTTTTATTGCTATCTTTTTCTTTACAGAATACTAAAAGGTCAATCCATCATATTACCAGATTACCAGCAAAAACGAAGAAAACCAAACAAATTCGACCAGATCGGCGTACAGAATGAAGCCTGTTACACAACAAAGAATCACACATAGAAGTACGTGCTGGAAATAATCATTATTAGCAGGCGTCATAATGTCAAAGGATCGTCGCTTCCACACAATAAATAAACAAAAAAAAAAGTTCTTTTGATATGATTCCATTCGAGGCAGCGCCAAACGAAACAAGAAAGAAACAGCACAACTCCTCTGGAATATCGTCTTCAAACAACATCGCGAAGCAAGTTGGGCGTGGTTCAGTGGAAGACCTGAAGTGATGTCCGCGATATATGTGGGCTTTTTTTCTTTTTCTTTTGTGTTCTTTTAGTGTTTCCTTTATTTTTTCCGGAGTAGAACTCGACAAACCCCGGGGGACATCTTGCTGACAATGATTACGTGATGTATCACTAAACATCCTTTTATTTGCAGAACACGTGATAACAACTGTTGCACCGAACGGTTGATGCAAAAACGTAATGCAGAGCCAGTTCGTGAACTGGGCCGGGTACAAAAGAACACACAAATAAAACGTGGAATGAATGGTAAGGTGCAGTTTTTTTTTCTTCTAGTTTTGAGGTGACTGCATTAAGCTAATTTCTTTCTAATGGAATTATGGCGGATTCTTGCGATGTTATTCATTAGAGTGCAATTATAATTGGCGTGGAAGCGTATTGGACTTTTTGCTCGAATAGGACTGAAATGCAACGAAAAAGCCGATAATTAATAATGGATTTAATAAAAATACAAGTGGCTGCGTTAAACAAGTTACGTTGCGTTAATAAAAATACAAGTTGTTGCGGTTGTTGCGTGTTGTAAATAACGTTGTTGAATCAAAGAACGAATATGATAGCGGACCATTAAAGAGGTTTTAAAATTATAGTAGTATGTTTTAATGAAAAAAGCAGAATGTCATATAATTTTATCTAATTAAACAAAAAAAAATGCTTCATATCAACTAGTTAATGGATTTCATTTATTTTTTAAATTATTAAAGAGATTTGATTGAAACAAAAAAAAATTGTTTACTTTCCTTATGTCAATTATATAGACATATTTGCTAAGGCACATTGCTGAAATAATTTTTTCTTAGTGAAGTTGGCGATATATGAAGTTGAAAGCGATGTTTGGAGCGTCAATGAAGTTGGCGATACGTGAAGCGTTAATGAAGTTGGCTATATTTGAAGCGTCTATGAATTTGGCTATATTTGAAACATCTATGAAGTCGGCTATATTTGAAGCATCAATAAAGTTGTCGTTATGTGAAGCGTCTATGAAGTTGTCGATATCTGAAGCGTTAATGAAGTTGACTATATTTGAAGCGTCTATGAAGTTGTCGATATCTGAAGCGTTAATGAAGTTGGCTATATTTGAAACGTCTATGAAGTCGGCTATATTTGAAGCGTCAATAAAGTTGTCGTTATGTGAAGCGTCTATGAAGTTGTCGATATCTGAAGCGTTAATGAAATTGGCTATATTTGAAGCTTCAATGAAGATGGCTTTATTTGAAGCGTCTACAAAATTGTCGATATGTGAAGCGTTAATCAAGTTGGCTATATTTTAAACGTCAATGATGTTGGCGATACGTGAAGCGTTTATGAAGTTGGCTATATTAGAAGCGTCAATGAAGTTGGCTTTATTTGAAGCGTCAATGAAGTTGGCGTTATGTGAAGCATTAATGAAGTTGTTTATATTTGAAACGTTAATGAAGTTGGCTATATTTGAAACGTCAATGAAGTTGGCGATATTTGCAATGAATACTGCGACTTCTTAGAGTTTCTAACTTTTAATATTGAAAGTAATATATCTTAATGCTTTGAACTTCTTTATTACAAAATGGCCTTAGTACAGATAAATTTTGAAACACATAAATAGTAGCGTAAATTTAAGAATCGTTATCAATGAAAATTTCTAAAAAATCGATTCGTGTAATTGATTGTGCGTATTTTACTTTCGCTGCTAACTGTAATATATGGCGGGTTCTTGCGAGATCATTCAATAGAGTGCCATTGTAATGGAAGTTGAAGCATATTGGAATTTTGGCACCAATAGGACTGCAATTAAACAAAAAAATTGATAATGAATGTTGAATTTAATAAAAATATGAGATTAACAGATAATGATGTTGTATCCAATCAACGAATTTGGGAAGGAACCATTAAAAGGAAAAAAAATAACCGTTATTTACTAATGTATAGTAAACATTTTTTTTAATAACACAAATAAGAATAACTAAAAATAAAATTTAAATGGATTATACTTTATACTTTACTATAGATTAAATGAAAAAATTAAGTGTATATTAATGTATAACTAAGTATATATAAATATTAAATATATATATATATATCATATTTTATGCTTTAAAATAAATATATTATACTTTAATATAAATTAAAATATTCCTTCAAACTTTCTAGAAAGAACAATTGTTTGATGGAATGGGATTAAATTTATGCTTCTATCTTGCTTTGCAATAGTGATTATAAATTTATTAATATATTCAAAACTAATACACCTTTTATTTTTCGTGGATATGAAAAACATTTATGATTGGAATAACATTTTTGACCATCTTTGATAAGAGGAATTCCATGCATTAAAGAGGTTCTTCGAAACTTAACTCACAAATCAAAAATGGTCCCATTAACATATATACGACATCATTCCTTGGGGGTATCAAAGACTTTACTCTAGTGTACTACTATATACCATTTTTTTTTATGTCTTTTTCTCTACAGTATACTAAAAGGACAATCCATCATATTACCGGATTACCACCCAAACCGAAAAAAAACCATACAAACGCGACCACATCAGCCAACAGAATAAAGCCTGGTATATAACAAAGAATCACACATAGAAGTATGTGATGGAAATAATCATTATTAACAGGCGTCCTAATGTTAAAGCATCTACTCTTCCACAAAAATATTAATAATCAACAAACAAAAAACGGAAGAAACATTCTTTTGATACTATTCCATTTTGAGGAAGCGCCAAACGATATAAGAAAGAAACAGCAAAACTCCTCTGGAATATCGTCTGCAAACAGCATCGCAAACCAAGTGGGCTGTGGTTCAGTGGAAGGCCTCAAGTGATGTTCGCGATAGATGTGGTTTTTTTTTTCTTTTTCTTTTCTTTTGTGTTCTTTTTTTTTTTCTTTTTGTTGTTTAATTTTTGCGGAGTAGAAAACGGCACGCCCCCCGGGGACTGCCTTGGTGACAATGACGAGGTGAGGTACCGTGCTATTAATTAATCAGCATTCTATTTGCAGAACACGTGATGACAAATTTAGCACCGACAGGTTGAAAAAAAAATGTAATGAATAGACATTGAGTGAACAGGGCTGGGTACAAAAGACACACAAATAAACGTGGAATGAATGGTAAGGTGCGTTTCTTTTTATCTTTTTGTAGTTTTGAGGTAAGTGCATTAATCTAATTTCATTCTAATGGAATTATGGCGGGTTCTTGCGAGATTATTTATTAGAGTGCAATATGATGATGAGTGGAAGCTTATTGGATTTTTTTGCATGAATAGGATTGCAATGCAACAAAAAATGTAATTAACGATGAATTGAATAAAAATACACGAGGAATAGATAAAGATGTTTAATCCAATGAATAAAATTGGCAATGAACTATCAAAAAAGATTTTTAAGTTTTAATGTTATATTTAAAAGAAACGGCATATTTTCAAATAATACTTAATTAATTAAAAAAATTATTTGATATCAATTAATTAAGAGATTTATTTTATATTTTAAGTAAAAAAATTTAATTAAAAGAAAATGTTTAATTTATTTATATCAATTATATATAGATATAATTGCTAAAATGTAGCGTTGAAGTATCGTTTTGTTTCGTCAATGCAGTTGAAAATATTTGCAAATAATGTTGCGAGCTTCTTGTAGATTTTTATCACTTAGCATTAAAATTAATATATCTTAAGAATTGAGCTGCTTTCTTTACAAAATGACTTTAATATAAATAAATTTTAAAACACTGAAATTATAGTGAAAACTTGAAAATTATAATTATATTTTGTGTTAATCTCTTTTTTAAATTTATAATATAATTTTAGCTTTAAGAACTAAGTGTTAAAATCAAAAATCAAGTTAATCAAGTTCTCCACATCAAGTTAAAACTACAAAGAATTGATTTTTTTAAATGATAAACCATAATAATTTTTTTTTTTGAAAAAACAACAGAAATAAAAGTAATTAAAATGTCCTTTCAAGAAAATTTGAAGAAATGAGTTTTAATAATCTGCGTTGCTTTGAAAATGGTAGTTATAAATGTATTAATATATTCAAAACTAATATATCTTTTTTTTTTTTTCGACGACAGGGAAAACATTTATTAGTGTTTTTTGTTGTCTTTTTCTCTACAAATTACTAAAAGGGCAATCCATCATATTACCGGATTTCCAAAGACGAAGAAAACCAAACAAACTCGGCCACATTGGCCTACAGAACAAAGCCTGGTACACAACAAGGAATCCCACATGGAAGTACTTGCTGGAAATAATCATTATTAGCAGGCGTCATAATGTCAAAGCATCGTCGCTTATAAAAAAATAATAAACAAAAAAGAAACATTCTTTTTTATATTAATCCATTTTGAGGAAGAGCCAAACGATATAAGAAAGAAACAGCAAAACTCCTCTGAATATCGTCAGCAAACAGCATGCAGAAGCAAATGGGCGCGATTCGCTGGAAGGCCTCAAGTGATGATTGCGATAGATGTGGGTTTTTTTCTTTTACGTTCTTTTTCTGCTGGTTTTGTTGTTTTATTTTTTGCGGAGTTGAATTCGGCACGCACCCCGGGGCTACCTTGGTGATAATGACGACGTGAGGTACCGTTCTGCGCGTTCTATTAATTAATCAGTGTTCTATTTGCAGAACACGTGATGACAAATGCAGCACCAAATGGTTGAAATAAAAACGTAATGAACAGGCAGTGCGTGAACTGGGCTGCTTACAAAAGAACACACAAATAAGCTTGGAATGAATGGTAAGGTGTGTTTTTTTCTTTGTTGTAGTTTTGAGGTGACTGCACTGATCTAATTTCATTCTAATGGAATTGTGGCGGGTTCTTGCGAGATATTCATTAGAGTGCAATTATAATGGGAGTGGAAACATATTGGGTTTTTGCACGAATAGGACTGCAATGCAACAAAAAATGATAATTAATAATGAATTAAATAAAAATACAAGAGGAATAAATAACGATGTTGAATCCAATGAGCCAATACGGGAATGAAACAATAAAAAGAATTTAAAATTATGATTGTATGATTTAATGAAAGTACAAATTATCACATAACTTTCATCCAATTAAACAAAAAAATTGTTTGTTGTCAATTAATTATATATTATTTTATATTTTAATTTATTAAAAGAGATTTAATTAAAACAAAAATATGTTTTCTTTTCTTATATCAATTATATACGTATATTTGCTAAGGCGTAACGCTGAAATATCGCTTTGTCACGTCAATGAAGTTGGCGATATTTAACAAAGATTATTGAAATCTTCTTAGAGGCTTTCTAGCATTTAGTATGAAAATTAATATATCTTAAGACTTGAGCTTTTTTTCTTACAAAATACATTTAATGGAGATAAATTTTGAAACCCATAAATTCTAATGAAAACTTGAGAATTATAATTCTGTTTTTAAATTTAACCTCTTTCTTTTAAACTTATCAAATTAATACTTTTATGGTAAAGAACAAAGAATTGATAGTTAAAATTTCAAAACAAGACAGTGAAAGAATAGCCATATTTTAGTGATGAATAACAAAGATTTTTTTTAAATAGCAGAAATAAAAGTATTTAAAATTGTTCTTTCTGGAAAGTTTGAAGGAATGAGCTTTACTATTTGGTTTCGGTCTTGTCTTGCGCTAATAAGCAAAAATTATATTACTATATATTCAAAACTAATACACCCTTTATTTCGCGGATAAAAAAACATTCATTATTGCAATAAAATTTTCGCCATCTTTGATAAGAGGATTTCCACACAATAAAGAAGTTCTGCGAAACTTAACTCATAAAGCAAAAAGGTCCTATCAACATATATACGACATCATTCTTTAGAGGGTACCAAAGATATTACTCTTGTGTACTACTATATATCATTTTTTTGTCATCTTTTTCTCTGCAGAATACTAAAAGGACAATACATCATATTATCGGATTACCACAAAAAAACGAAGAAAGCCAAACAAACTCGGCGACATCGGTATACAGAATAAAGTCTGGTTCCATAACAAAGAATCAGACACAGAAGTACGTGATGGAAATAATCATTATTAGCAGGCATCATAATGTCAAAGCATCGACGTTACCAAGAAAAAAATAATCAATAAGCAAAAAAAAAAAACATTCTTTTTTGGTATCATTCCATTCCGAGGAAGCGCCAAACGATATGAGAAAGAAACAACAAAACTCCTCTGGAATATCGTCTGCAAACAGCATGGGAAGCAAGTTGGGCGTGGTTCAGTGGAAGGCCTCAAGTGACGTTGGCGATAGATTTTTTTTCTTTTCTTTTTTTTTTTTATGTTCTTTTTGTTGTTGTTGTTGTTTTTTTTGCGGAACATAACTCGGCAAGTCCCCGCGGACTGCCTTGGTGACAATGACGACGTGATGTTCCGTTCCACGCATTCTATCAATTAATCAGCATTCTATTTGCAGAACACGTGATGACAAAGGTAGCACCGACCGGTTGAAATAAAAATGTAATGAACACCAGGGTGTGAACTGGGCTGGGTACAAAAGAAATACAAATAAACGTGGAATGAATGGTGAGGTGTTTTTCTTTGTTGTACTTTTGAGGTGACTGCATTAAGCTAATTTTATTCTAATGGGATTATGGCGGGTTCTAGCGATGCTATTCATTAGAGTGCAATTATAATGGGAGTGGAAGCATATTGGATTTTTTTACAAATAGAACAGCAATGCAACAAAAAAAGGATAATAAGTGATGAATTGAATAAAAAAATACAAGAGAAATAGTTAATGATTTTGAAGAAAATGAACGAATTAGGAATAAACCATTAAAATATTTTTTAAATTATAATTGTCTGTTTAAAGGTAAGAGCTAATGGCACATAATAATTTTGTAATTAAACAAAAACGCTGTTTGATATCTATTAATTAATATAATTATTTTTATATAAAGTTATTGAAATGTTTTTTTTCCTTATATATATTATATATATATTTATTAAGGAGTTACGCTGAAATATTTCTTCGTATTGAATACAGTTGGCGATATTTGCAATAAATATTGAGAGCTTCTTTTGCAGTTTCTTACATTTAGTATTAAAAGTAATATATATTAAGTTTTCATTTGAACACCACTTAAAAAGTCTTACAAGATCAAGAATCATATTGAAATTCATGGCCTATTCAAGGCCATTCTAGGCCAATGCTGTTGAATACAATATTATCTAGTGCCTTTGTCTAGTGAAATATTTGGAATCTTTACTAGTAAATTGTAACATCATCACTCCCTTCTTTGCGAAGATTATTCTAACTCTGGAAATGAGTGTAACACTTTCAGGGTTAAGAACAAAGAGTTGAAAATTAAAAACTACATAACAAGCTAAGACAATGAAAAATAGCTATATTTTACTGATGAAAAAAAAAATACTTTTTATCTATAAGTAACAGAAATAAAAATATTTAGAATTGTTCGTTCTAGAAAATGTCAAGGAAGAAACTTTAATATTTTTATTCTGTCTTGCCTTATAATAGCATGCATAAATTAATTAATATATTCAAAACTAATACACCTTTTTTTTTTGTGGACAAGAAAATCATTTATTATTGCAAAAACATTTTCACCATCTTTCATAAGAGGATTTCCACACAATAAAGAAGTTCTGCTAAACTCATAAAGTAAAAATGGTCCCATCAACATATATACGACATCATTCATTGGGGGTGTCAAAGACTTTACTCTTGTGTACTGCTATATGCCATTTTTTTGTTTTCTCTGCAGATTACTAAAAGGGCAATCTGTCATATTACCACCAAATACGAAGAAACCAAACACAATCTGCCACATCAGCGTACAAAATAAAGCCTGGTGCACAACCAAGAATCACACATAGAAGTACGTGCTGAAAAAAAAATCCTTATTAGCAGGCTTCATAATGTCAAAGCATCGATGCTTCCACAAAAAAAAATAATACACAAAAGAAATATGAATAACATTCTTTTTTTATATGATTCCATTCCGAGGAAGCGCCAAACGATATGAGAAAGAAACAGCAAAACTCCTCTGGAATATCGTCTGCAGACAGCATGGAGAAGCAACTTGGGCGTGATTCGGTGGAAGGCTTAAAGTGATGTTCGCAATAGATGCTTTTTTTCTCTTTTTCCTTTTATGTTCTTTTTCTGCTGTTGTTTTATTTTTGCGGAGTAGAACTCGGCACACCCCCTGGGGACTTCTTGGTGACAATGACGACGTGAGGTACCGTTCTATTAATTAATCAGCATTCTATTTGCAGTACACGTGATGACACATGTAGCACCACCGAATGTTTGAAGTATTAACGTAATGAGCAACCAGTGCGTGAATTGCGCTGGGTAAAAAGAACACACGAAATAAACGTGGAATGAATGTTAAGGTGTATTTTTTTGTCGTAATTTTGATGTGACTGCATTCATCTAATTTTATACTAATGGAATTATGGCGGGTTCTAGCGATGTTATTCATTATAATGGGCAATTATAATGGGAGTGGAAGCATATTGGATTTTTTGCATGACTAGAAGTGGAATGCAACAAAAAAAAAAAGCAATTAGTGATGAATTGAATAAAAATACCAGAGAAATAGATAATAATGTTGAAGAAAATGAACGAAGTTGGAAATGAACCATTAAATAGATTAAAATTATAACTGTATTCATAAAGGATGTCACGTTATGTTTGTTTGATTAAACAATATTTGATATCAATTAATTAATATAATAATTTTATATTTTTAAGTTATTAAAAAAGATTTGATTAAAACAAAAATGTGTTTCCTTTTCGTATATCAATTATATTTATATTTGCTAAGGCGTAACGCTGAAATAACGTCTTTTAATGAAGTTGATGATATTGTGATATTTGAAGTTGGCGTTGGAGATATTGTAAGAGTCAACGCAGTTGGCGACAATTGCAAAGAATATCGAAAGCTTCTTAGATGTCTTTAACATTTAATATTAAATGTTATATATTTTAAGGCTAGAGCTTCCTTCTTACAAAATGCCTTTAATAAATATACCTTTTGGAAGACATAAATTGTGATTATAACTTCAGAATCATAATGCTGTTCTGTTTTAACCTCTCTCTTTTAAACTTATAAAATCATTACATTTAGCATTTAGAACTAAGAGTTCAGATTTATAACTTAAAATCAAGCTAAGACAATAAAAAATATCTATATTTTAATGACAGATAATAAAAATATATAAATAACAGAAATAAAAGTATTTAAAATGGTTCTTTCCAGAGAGTCTGAAGGAATGGGCTTCAATATTTTGTTTCTGCATTGTTTGCAATAATAATTATTAATATAATAAACATTAATACATTTTCTTTCTGTGGATAAGGAAAACATTTATTATTGCATAACGTTTTCACCCTCTTTGATAACAGGTTTCCATGCAATAAAGAAGTTCTGCGAAACTTAACTCATAAAGCAAAAATAATTCTATCAACATATATGCGACATCATTCCTTGGGGGTATCAAAAGACTCTTGAGTAGTATATATAATATTTTTTTTTGTTGTCTTTTTCTCTACATAATACTAAAAGAACAATCCATCATATTACACACAAAACGAAAGAAACTCAATGTTTGGAAACAAACTCGAGAATTTAGAAATTTAGAAGCAAGTGGGCGTGATTCTGTGGACTGAAGTGATTGTTCGCGATATATGTTTGTTTTTCTTCTCTTTTATGTTCTTTTTTTTTTTTATTTTTTATTTTTTATTTTTTGCGGAGTAGAACTCTGCACGCCCGCAGGGAACTTCTTGGTGGCAATGACGACGTGAGGCACCGTTCCACGCGTTCTATTAATTAATAAGCATTCTATTTGCAGAACACGCGATGACAAATGTAGCACCTAATGGTTGAAATAAAAACTTAATGAACAGCCAGTGCGTGAACTGGTCTGCTTACAAAAAGAACACACAAATAAACGTGGAATGAAGGGTAAGGTGCGTTTTTTTCTTTTTTGTAATTTTGAGGTGAGTCCATTAATCTAATTTTATTCTAATGGAATTATGGCGGGTTCTCGCGAGATAATTCATTAGTTTGCAATTATATTGAACGTGGAGGTATATTCGATTTTTTTCCGGAATAGAACTGCAATCCAACGAAAAATGATAATTAGGAATTGAATAAAAATACAAGAGAGGAATAAATAACGACTTTTCAAGGATTTAGGGAGTGAATCATTAAAAAGGTTTTAAAAATATAATTGTATTCCTGTAAGATGTAACATTATGTTTATTTAAATGAACAATATTTATATTAATTAATTAATATAATAATTTTATAGTTTAAGTTACTAAAAGAGTTTTGATTAAAACAAAAATATGTTTCCTTTTCTTATATCAATTATAGAAATAATTGCGAAGGTATAAAGCTAAAATAACGTGTTTTAATGAGTTTGGCGATATTACGATATTTGAAGTTGGCGTTGGAGATATTGGAAGCGTCAACGCAGTTCGCGACATTTGCAAAAAAAAAAAAAAAAAAAAAAAAAGAAAGCTTCTTAGATGTTTCTAACATTTAATATTAAATATTATATATTTTAAGGCTTGAGCTTCCTTCTTACAAAAAGCCTTTAATAAAGATGCATTTTGGAATACATAAATAGTGGGGAAAACTTGAGAATCATAATGCTGTTCTGTATTAAACACTTTCTTTTAAATATATAAAATCATTACTTTTGTCATTCTGAAATAAAAGTTAAAATATACAACTTCAAATCAAGCCAAGAAAAGAAAATAGCTATTTTTAATGATTAACACTAAAAAAAATATAAATAACTGAAATAAAAGTATTTAACATGGTTCTTTCCAGACAGTTTGATGGAATGAACTTTTTAATATTTTGTTTATGCCTTGTTTGCAATAATAATTATTAATATATTAATATATTAAACATTAATGCCTTTTCTTTCGTGGATAAGAAAAACATTTTTGCCTTCTTTGATAAGAGGATTTCCATGCAATAAAGAAGTGCTGCGAAACTTAACTCATAAAGCAAAAGGGTCCTATCAACATATATACGACATCATCCTTGGGGTATCAAACACTTTACTCTTGTCTACTATAGATACTATTTCTTTTTGGTATCTTTTTCTGTACAGAATACTAAAAGGACAATCTAACACATTACAGGATTACCGCCAGAAGAAAACCAAACAAACTCGACCACATCAGCCTACAGAATAAAGCCTGGTACACAACAAAGAATCACACATAGAAGTACGTGCTGGAAATAATCATTATTAGCAGGCGTCATAATGTCGAAGCATCGACGCTTCCACAATAAAAAATAATGATAAACAACAAAAAAAAGGAGCATCCTTTTTGATATTATTCCATTCCGAGGAAGCGCCAAACGATACAAGAAAGAAACAGCAAAACTCCTCTGGAATATCGTTTGCAGGCAGCATGGAGAAACAAGTGGGGCGTGATTCAGCGGAAGGCCTCAAGTGATGTTCGCGATAGATGTGTTCTTTTTTTTTTCTCTTTTCTTTTCTATTTTCTTTTGTTGTTGTTTTATTTTTACTACCCTTCGGGGACTACCTTGGTGACAAGGACGACGTGAAATACCGTTCTACGCGTTCTACTAATTAAACAGAATTCTATTTGCAGAACACGTGAGGACAAATGTAGCACTGAGCGGTTGAAATAAAAATGTAATGAACAGCCATTCTGGGTACAAAAAAAAAACACGCACATAAAAGGTGGAATGAATGGTGAGGTGCATTTCTTCTTTTGTCGTAATTTTGAGGTGACTGCATTTAGCTAATTTTATTCTAATGGAATTATGGCGGGTTCTAGCGATGTCATGCATTAGAGTGCAATTATAATGGGAATGGAAGCGTTTCGATTTTTTTTTTTTTTTTTTTTTTTTTTTTTTTTTTTTTTTTTTTGAAGAGGACTGCAATGCAACAAAAAAGCTGATAATTAATGATCAATTGAATAAAAATACAAGAGGAATAAATAACGATGTTGAATCAATGAACGAATATGGGAGTGGACCATTAAAAAGGTTTTACAATTATAATAGTATGTTTTAAGGAAAGAGCAGAATGTCATATATTTTTATCTAATTAAACAAAATAAAAAAAAAAATTTTGATAACAGCAGTTAATAGATTTCTTTTATATTTTTGAATCCTTAAAGATATTTTTATTGAAACAAAAGAAAAATTGTTTCCTTTATTTATGTCAATTATATAGATATATTTGCCAAGGCATATCGCTGATATAATGTTTTGTTAATGAAGTTGGCGATATTTCAAGCATGGATGTAGTTGGCGATATTTCAAGCATGGATGTAGTTGGCGATATTTGAAGCGCCAATAAGTTGGCAATTTTGAAGCATCAATGGGAAGCATTAGGGATTTACGGTTATAAGTGGTAATTAAATACTGTCATTAAATTTAAATAAAATAAAACCTTAAATAAATATACCTTAATAAACTTGTTTATTTACGGTTAAGTTTTATTTAATTTAATTTTAATAAGAGTATTTTTAAGGTTTATTATATTTAATTTTAATAAGGATATTTTTTTAAGATTTATTTAAGGATAAGGTTTATTTTATTTAATTTACAATTAATCTCATATGGAATTGTCGAATAATTAAAACTTATAATGATTCTGTGATGATTTTTAACACAAAAATAACAATTTTTTTATCATCTGTATTAATCAAGATCTCCTTAATACCAATTATTAAATACTAATGTTGGAATGTTAAAATTGCATAACAATTGAAAGTCCCATTGAATATTGAATGATCGAAATGATTGCTTCATAAAAAAAAAAGAAGATACTCCTTTTAATACAACTAAATGTGGAACACAAATATAATGACTCGTTTTCAGTAGCTTTTAAAATAAAAATATGAATGCAGGTAATTGTGAGATAATTAGAGATAATTTTAGAAGAAACGCTGGGGCAGGAGTTTCCTGCGGCCTGTTTTCTGTTTATGTCCCTGTCGGTTGTTTTTCATCTGCTTACGACGGTGAAGTCGAAGCTTTACTTATTGCCCTAACTCAATTGCAGTGCCGAACAGAACAATTTACTAGAGCAGTCATCCTATCTGACTCTAAGGCAGCACTTTTGGCAATCAATTCCTCCCTAACACCTCAATCTACTTCCATCGAAAAGTGCATTCTTGTCTTGAAAACCTTGACTCATAGGGCAAGGATATCGTTTTGCAGTGGATCCCAGGCCATTGTGGGATCTTGGGTAATGAGAAGGCGAAAAAAACCATCACCCAAACCTTTTGTAAGACATCTCTTTTCACTCGATGAAACTGATGATCCGAGTCTTTTTCCGGAACACTCTATCTGATAATCTATTTGAAGCCAACTCATCAAAAACCTGGTCTAACTTTATTCTAAGAATCCCTGATCAGCCCAGGTTTAAAGCTGTTGCCCTTTTAGACTCCTGACGGGCCATGATTGTATGGCCAATCATCTTTTTCGAATGAAAATATTTGCTAGCCCAAAATGCATGCTCTGCAGTCTTGAAAAGGACATGAATTCATCTCACCTTCCTGTCTGCCCTGCACTTGTTTCCTCCACTGTGTAGGGTCGTTACTGGGTGCCAGGTCCCTTATGGACTAAACATGTCACTATGTAATTCTCGTTGTTGTTTTTATGTTCCTTTTGTTCTTTTTCTTTTTCTTTTATTACTTACTGTAGCCTGCCATTGGAAATAAAAAAAAAAAAAAAAAACTTTTAGAAGAATTACTGGGGGTGGGGGTGGGGAGGGGAATAAAGAGGATGGTACATGCTTAATCGCTGTGTGTGATTCGTAAGTGGGCAGAGCTAGTTATAGTCAGTAATCAATCAGTTACAAGTTTTACGTTTAATACTACTATTTTCGGTGATTGCATTTATCCCTAATATGATTTTCACTTATCTCACATTTCTAAGCAGCATACGTTAGATGGCAATTCAAAACATGTTATTAACACATTTCTTATAAGCATGTGTTTGTGTGTTGCAAATTTTTAACGTATTTCATTAATTGTTATTAATTATTGTATATAAGCCTTATTCTTAACGTAAAACAAGCATAAATATAAAAATTCACTAACTTACATTAATAACCATGAAAATTGTAAGAAATTCCAGGTTAAGTTAATAACTTTTAAGTTAATTCTTAAATATTTTTACTGTGATAATTCTGAGGCTGTTTTTTTTTTTTTTTTTTTTTTTTTTTTTTTGAGATGTTAATATGTGGAGGAAATTTTTTACCTAAATAATTCAAATACCTAAAATAATTCAAATAATTCATTATAATTCCAGAGTACTTCAAATAAATCATATAATTCCTTATAATTCAAGAGTACATACAAATACAAAATAGTATACAAATAATTCAAGTAATACATTATAATTCAATAATATCTAAAATAATTCAAGTAATTCATTATAATTCAAGAGTACAATAAATACAAATAACCCATTATAATCCAAGAGTACCTAAAATAATTCAAATAATTCATTATAATTCAAGAGAGCATAAAATTCAAATAATCCGTTATATTTTCAAAGAGAGCATAAAATAGTTCAAATAATTCATTAGAACTCAAGAGTATATAAATTTATTCAAATTCATTATAATTTAACAGTACATAAAATTAGTCAAATAATTCATTATAATTCAAGAGTACATAAAATATTTAAAATAATCTATTATAATTCTAAAGTACTTAAAGTAATTCATTATAATCCAAGAGTACATAAAATAATTCAAGAATACATTTATTTAAAACTGTAATTAAACGATGAATATTTTTAATTTGTTCTATGCAAATGTATAGCAATTTATATTTCTACATCATTAAATTTAGTACCGTTTCTTCTAAAAACTATATCAACGTTAAACAAAAAAATATAATAAATGTTTATTATGATAATAACTCTGATTATAGAAATCTTTGAGTAAAATGCAGACTATTTTAATAAAAAACTTAAGGAATTATATTAGAAAACATTAAAAAAATTATCAGCATTACTTTATTCACTGTAGACAGATAAACAAACAGAAAAGTAGACAACATTCTTTACTTTTTAGCTCATTACATCATGGAAATGTAAAAAAAATATCAAATTGTTTTATTGTTTTATATTTTACTTTTATTTATAGCTTGCTTGAATCTGCAAATACATGTATGATTAAAAAAAAATATGTATGTCTAGACACAAAATTTATCATGAGATCTTTCTAGAATTCTTTGAAAATTAAATTTTCTGTTACGTTTCTTAGAATAAAGCAAATAAATTTAAATCTGTTTCAAATATTCTGTTAAGTTTTAAACATTGACTTTCGAAGCGTTTTTGTCAACATGAATAAATAAGCATTTTAAATTGAAAAATGTATTTCAAATAAAATGTTGTTATAGTAATAAATATAACTAGGAGTAGAATAGTAGATAGTTAGAAGGGCCAGTTTTTATTTTTCTGTCTTTCTTTTTCATTTTTTTTTTTTTTTGTAATTAAGAATTATAACTTTTAATAAATTTTTATTTATAATTGTAATTAATAAATTCAATAGAAATGTCTAAAACAGGGGTGTCCAACCCAAATGATCTTCCGGGCCACTTTGGAAATGCATCCTAACCCCGAGGGCCGCATGTAAAATTTATCTCCCCCTATTAGATTTAGACCCATTATAGACATTTTTTTGAGTGAAAAATGGAAATATAATGAATTGTTATTATTGTGTTTACTATTATTCTTACATGTAAACATAGATAACATAATAATAATAATAATAATAAAAGCACATTGTAAAGAAATATAGAACACCAAAATGAAATATAAAAAAATATATAAATATAAATAAAATAAAATATGAAATCATTAAAAAATATTTATTTTACTAGTGCAATATTTGTTTCTCCCTTCTTTCACTTAGTTTTGTAAATCGATCTCCATTTGGGTATTGACACACCGTAATAGGTGTTGAGTCCGTCATGTTTGAGCGTGTTTTGTGCTGGGTCCACTTCATTTTCAAAAGAAAAAAATTTCGCAGATGTTTGTTGAACACAAAGCGCTAACAACTTCAACTGGTCTTCAAGTCTGGATTGCTTTTCTATCAACAATCAACTGTGCGTATCTAGGGATGGTCACTGTGTCACTGAGGTAACTTAGAACCTGTTATATTAGATGTTCCAAGATGCGCGCACATCATGAGTTCGCAGACTATAATTTAGTTATACTGCGAACTTATAACTGAACTCATAAATAAAACAGGCAATATCTGTGATATATTCGCAAGAATGTTATTTTAAAATCAAATTTAATTTTCTTTTCTCCTCATTTCGGCAGTTCATTTTTAAATATACTACTCTGCCCAAAAAGTAAGACCAATTATTTTTTTTTTTCAAAAACTCTTTATTTATTTCCAAACTTATTCTAACGCCTTCAAACTAATTTCATGCATTTATGCCAACTTTCTTTCAATATCCAATGCATGCTAAAATTTCCTCTGAAGGGATGGCCTTCAAAGCGAGCGGCGATTCACGTTGAATCTCTTTAATCGACTCAACACACTGTGTCCCCGTATTGTTCTTTTGAGTTTAGGGAATATCCTGAAGTCGCACGGGATGAATACGGTGGTTGTGGAAAGATATGGGTTTCACTTTGGACCGGAAAGTCACGAACAATCAATGCAGTGTGCGCTGGCGCATTCAGTGTTTTCGGTACGGATAGAGATTTGACGCGTTTGAGGCCCAAAATTGAATTTGCCCGTCCCTTTGAAATTCCAACATCATTAGCAAGGTCTTTAATTGTAAATCGATGGATTGCAATCGCCAAATCTGTAATTTTTTTTGGACGTGGGCTTTGTCAGTTGAAGTTGATGGTCTACCAGAGGGATTTTCGTCTTCAACAAGTTCTCTACCTTCTTTGAACTGTTTATTCCACTTCTAAATATTTCTTCCCGATATAGAATTCTCACCGAATGCCTTCTACAAAATTCTATATGTTTTCGCAAACAAAATTCAATGCATGCTCTTTGCTCAATGAATTCGGACATTTCAAAGCGTAATACAACATTAATGAATATTTTAACGTCAAATTTCACACAGATATCAAGGACAGTGCCAATAACTCAAAAAAAAAAAAAAAACTGAAATTCTATAATCCCCAGGAATTTTGTATTGAAAATTGGTTTTACTTTAGGTTGGTTGTTTTTAATCCATTGGTTTTCACTATTTTGGCCATTATAAAATAAATATAATTTGTAAAAATATGATAGATCTCCCGGGCCCGAAAATGTTCAAGGTGGGCAACGGGGTAGGCCACCCTGGTCATAAACTGGCCTTTCCCTAAAATAGGGCTCGAGTGAAACTTCAACTTCAACAGGAAAGATGCAGTACAACTTCCAACTTAAAAGGCTTAACGAAAGAGCAAATTTATTGATGCATATTTGCATTGGATGAAAAATCAATCTGAAAATCTCCTGCAATCTTCCTACACGTTAACCTCTTACATGTCCTCTCGAAAACTCACTTCATCATTTCAACACCATTTTCCTCACTTCCGGTCTTACCACTTCCTTCTTTGCCACCGCTTAAATCACGTCAGTCCTTAAGTCTTCAACACTTGTTTGCTTTCTACCTTCTTCTCTTCCTTGCGACACCTTCTAGTATATTTTATCCTCTTCTTGTGACAGTTTATTTGTTCTGTGCGTGTTGTTACAAATCCTCAGTGTCCAGCAGTGCAGGACGGGTATCCCATGAGTAATCGACTCTTGGAAAAATGGAAAGGGGGCAGCTTCTCTTGTGATAGGAAGCATCAGTAGGCAGAAGTCTGACTTGACTCCATTATGCTCTTTCAATCATACGAGACTGGGACCTACGGCTTAAAGTGGAATCCGAACCACTATAAACATTCATGGAGGGGCCTGAATGGCCGAGTGGCTAGCGCTCTGGCACTCGGTACCACAGGTGTCGGGTTCGAGTCCCGGCGGTGCCCTGAATGTTTGTAGTGGTTCGGAATCCACTTTAAACCGTAGGTCTCGGTCCTAATAGGGTCGTAGAGTGTTGCGGCGGCATTGTTACTCCGCGTCCGTATCTTCAAGTTACATGCGCCCTCTGGGTAATGCAAAGTGAGTAACGTCTGTGCAGCGCTTGCCTTAAGGCATCCAAGACCAAGCTGTCTAAGTGTTTGCCAGCTGCATTAGAAAGAACAAAAAAATAAACATTCATGGGACTCGAACCCAAACCCTGTGGCGCCCACCGCCAGAGCACTAGACACTCTGCCATTCAGACCATTTGTTCGCTCTCCTACATAGAAAAGTGTAGATCCAATGGGTATATCTAGGGTTCCATCTTTAGAGTGTATGCTTGTAAATAAACACCGCAGAGCCTTCTAATGAAGCAATTAAATCGTTAATTTTTCTCTTTGAATTGCTTACTGAGACATTTTAGTTTTCGACATTATTTGTTAATGATTTTTAAAAAATTAAAAAAAGAAACTCAAATATCCCTTTTAATAGTTCGAATTCTGCGAAGAAATTTCTCCTATGAAAAATATAATGGTAGTTAAACAGAATGACTTTTTACAATTAGATCACTCTTGTTTAGTTTCCTGGAAAGAGTAACTCATAAAAGATTTCTACTGTTACATTTTCAAGATGTAATATTTCATAAACAAACTGTCATTAATTCTTCACTCAAAACAATATGAACTTTGTATTATGTTTACACTTCCAACATATTTCTATATGAAACACATCTTTTAATCCATATTAGCTTAACATACATTAGGATGGGTGGTATTTAATTACATTTCATTAAATATAAATATCTGACAAACCTCAAGAACTAAATTTCCTCAATATGATATAACCATCCATTCCTTTTGAAAAAGGACATTTTCCATATTCGTTTCTTTTTTTTCTCTCCATATAAAGCTTATTTATGTAGTAAGTTGGCTTAATATGTGTTCGAATGTAGTAGTTGTGTTCCATTGATCCAGTCTTTCTTGAATGAATGTGGAAGATTCCCCCCCCCTCTTTTCCGATAGAAGAAAACTGCATGCGCCGGGGCCAAGTTTCAAGATCAACGCTATTAAGGCCAACCCCTCGGTGGCACTATGTGAAACAAAGTTATTTTAATGTTACTTTAAGAAAAATATTTCTATGTAAACACATATTTATGCGATCTATTCTACTTCTGTGTGAAACACATATTTATGAGATTTTCTATGTATTCTATTCTACTACTTCTATGTGAAACACATTTATTTTAATGTTCTAATGTTTTAAAAGAATATTACACTTTCAAAAAAAAAAAAAAAAATGTTACACTCCAAAAGTATTTTTGCGTGTAACACATTTTTATGTTTTCTATTCTATCTCTATGTGGAGCACATTTTTATGTGTTCTATTCTATTCTATGGGAAACACATTTTTATGTGTTCTATTCTATTCTATAGGAAACACATTTTTATGTGTTCTATTCTATTCTACGTGAAATAATTTTTTTTTTTTAATCCGCATTTGCTTAATGTAAATTAGGAAATGTAGCGTTTAATTGCATTTCATTGAATATAAACATCTGACAAACCTCAAGAATTAAATTTCCTCAATACGATATAACCATTCATTCCTTTTGAGAAAGGAAATATATTTGTTCCATATATTTGAAAAACATTCCATATTTTCCTTTTTTTTCTCTCCCTATGAAGCTTATTTATACGAGTTGGCTTAATATGTATTCGAATGTAGTAGTTGTGTTCCATTGATCCAGTCTTTCTTGAATGAATGGCCGCTCCATTGTGGAAGATCCCCCCCCCCATCTCTTTTCCGATAGAGGAAGACTGTTGCATGCGCCGGGGCTAAGTTTCAAAATCAATTCCCCTTGAGCCTGATGCCACGCTATCAAGGTCAACCCCGCGGCGGCGCTGCAGTCGCCCCCTTTTAATACGCCTAAAACTGTAACCGAATACTCCTCTGTCTATAAAAGCTTTTATAATAAAGCTATGTTTGCTCTTCGTGAAATATGCGGGCGTGTAGGGTTTTCAAGTCCATGTTTGGTTTGAGGAAAGCTTGTTTAAACTTATAACACGAATATGTTTTGTTCATATGTTTTTGTTTTCATGGACATTAGGTAAAATATGTCATAAAATTTCTTAAAGAGATTGTGTTAGAAGTAATTCTCATAATAAATATAGATATATAATAATAAATATAAAAGGTTTTAGGAAAATAATGTTTTTAAATTTAGTATCAATAATTGTTTTTAGTTTAGTTACTGCTTGTTAAAATAACAAATTTTTACTGGCAAACTTTGTAGCTCTGGTTGTACGGATAAAAATTCATAGAAATATAAAACTTTTCTATTGTTTAGAATGGTAAACAATTTATATAAACTTGCAAAATTAGCTTCTTTTTACATTATTAAATATTATATATTTATCTTTATTCTTCTCTTTTCTAATAAAAATTATATACTTAATATTATTTATTTCTTTTTTACGTTACATAAATAATTGTTTTTCAATTTAGTTATTAATTGTTAAAAATCTTTTTAACTGGTAATCGTCATAATTGATTGCATGGATGAAAATTTCATAGAAATTTAAAAACTTTTCTGTTATTTATTGTGTTAGATAATTTAAATACATTTCTATACTTAACTTCTTTTTACAATATTAAATATTTTATACATCTTTTATTTATTTTATTTTTTATTAAATATTATATACTTTTTTTACATTATATTAACATATATATATTTTTTTTATGTTGTGATTTTTGGAGTCCGTATCCTTTTTTTTAGACATAAATTTGTATTTCAATCAAAAATTCTTATATAATTTTTTTTTTTCGTAAAATAAATTTGACTAAAAAAGAAATTTGAAATATATTTATTTTCTGTTAATTATATAAAAATTTGCATAAAATAAAATTTTAAAACTGATTCAGTAAAACGTCATTTGAAAAATCATTATAGATAAATTATAAAAAATATTATTAATTAATGTTCAAAACGAAGAATGCAAACTTAAGAAAGAAATCAAATACATCTTTTCAATGTTCTAAAAAGATACCAGAAATAAGTCAGTTGTAGCTTATTATTAATATGCATTAAATAATTAAATTACAAAACAGAATAAAAAATATACACAAAAAAATCAAACTAAGAGCATTTCACAAGATTTCGCTAAACAGGCTAAATGCTAATGTTTGAATCTAACAATGGACTTTTAATCATTCACAAGCACTGCTTAGATTTATCTGCATTAATGAATCTTTATTTTCCATTAGGAAGACCATTATGTTGTCATTCAGTAAGTGAAGTTGATGGCGTTTGTGAAAATGCCGAATGTTAACAAGAACTTGATAGAACACTTTGCGACGGAGGCCTCCTTCCAAACTTTGAGACATTTTATTATTTTATTTGATTTTCCAAGCCCTACATTCCTTCAGATCGGAATAATTATTCACTAATGCACGTTTTCCGACAATTATTTCCGTTTTCTTAGATAAGTGCCTCCATTAAGTTTGGTAAAATAAATTTAACAAATAGTAATCTTTGTTCGGTAAGAATGATTCGGGATTAGATTTGGAATAAAAATTATGGAGGGAACAATTTTCATCTTTTGCGATTTTGTTTCTGTTGCCCTACAAAGAAATTAGTTTTTGATGTAAAAATTGAGTATTTTTCAATGTTTATTTTCTAGGAAGTAAATTTTAATCAGGTAGATCTACTGGTTTAGTGATTAAATTTATTTTGAAACATCCAAATCAAACTGAAAGAATTTAGTTTTTGAATGAAAATTAGTTGCATGTTTTATGCGTATGGAAATGAAAATTAAATCCAAAAATTCATAAAATAGAAATATTTATTTTAAGCAATAAAAGTATAGATTAAGTATAATCTTTCATCATACTTTTCTACACAAATATATAAAGAAATTAATGCAAACTTACAAAAATCGAACCAAATCCCTGTTTATAATGCTGACAGACAAAAAACAAATAATGCAAAACAAACAATGGAAACTTTCAAAAGAAAACAAATCAATGTTTAAAAGGCTGACAGGCAAAAAGAGATGAAAATCAAACAATGCAAACTTAAAAATCCATGTTTATAATTCCAATAGACAAAATCAATTGCAAAACAAACAATGCAAATTTATCAAACGAAAACAAATCCCTGTTCATAATGCTGGTAGAGAAAAGCAAAATCAAAAACAAAATACATAAACTTACAAAAGATATCAAATCCCTGTTTATAATGCTGGCAGACAAAAAGAAATGCAAACTTACAAAACGCAACCAAATCGATATTTACAATGTTCACAAATATACCAGCTATAAGGCAGTTGCAGTTTAATATCAGTATCATTAAAATATTTTAACTAAAAAAAGAATGAATATTTATATGAATGAAATATTTGCGCATATTGATGAAATATACACAAAAATCAAACTAATAACATTTAAAAAGATTTGGCTAAGCTGGCTAAATGCTAATGTTGGAATCTAACAATGGACTTGGAATCATTCACAAATGCTGCTCAGATTTATCTGCATTAATGAATCTTTATTTTCCATTAAGAAGACCATTATGTTGTCATTCGATAAGTGAAGTTGATGACGTCTGTGGAAACGTTGAATGTTAATAAGAACTTGATAGAACACTTTGCGAAGGAGGCCTCCTTCCAAACTTTGAGACATTTTATTATTTGATTTGATTTTCTGAGCCCTACATTCCTTCAGATCGGAATAATTATTCATTAATGTACGTTCTCCGACAATTATTTCATTTTTCTTAGATAAGTGCCTCCATTAAGTTTGGTAAAATAAATTTAACAATAGTAATCTTTGTTCGGTAAGAATGATTCGAATTAGATTTGAAATAAAATTATGGGAGGAACAATTTCCATCTTTTGTGATTTTGTTTCTGTTCTGTAAGAAGGAAATTAGTTTTTGATGTAAAAATGGAATATTTTTATTGTTTATTTTGCGGAAGTAAATTTAAATCATGTAGAATTCTAGTTTCATGTTTTAATTCATTTTGAAGCATCAAATCAAACTGAAAGAATTTAGTTTTTGAATGAATACATATTTTATGCCCATGAAAATTTAAATTAAATCCAAAAAATCATAGAGTAATAAATATCGATTTTAAACGATATAAAAATAGATTAAATATAATTTATCATAAATAAACAATGGCTTATAATTAGTGAAACCTGCTCTGAATTTATTAAATAATTTCGTATTTGAACACAATTTTATGTATTGCACTTAAATTAAATAAATTATTTATGAAGTTCAAGCATTAATTTTATTATAAGTATAATTACTTACTTAAATACTTAATTTATATTTTCTGTTTACAAATATTTCATTGAATGTTAAACTTTTAAATAAAAAAAGAATTATTGATGTTTATTTAGCAAAAATTTGTTTGTAGAGTAATTTAAGGTAAAACGGTTTTATTAGAAAGGAATTCTGGTGAAAATGTATTTTCATTTTAAAGATAGGTTTTACCTTTCATATTATAATTTTAATATTTTATCACAAAATTAATCAATAATATGTATGTTTATAAATCAGATTTTTTATGTGCAATTAAATCTGATATTGCGTTAGATATAATTTGTAATGTTGGTAGAAAAAAAAAATGAAAACTTATAATACAAATTTACCCGAACGCAACCCAACCAATGTTTATAATCCTGCGGGCAAACAGAAAATGCAAAACAATCAATGCAAACTTCCAAAAAGCATGTTTGTAACGAACGTACAAGCATACGATACTTGCAATGTTCACAAAGATACTACTTATAAGACAGTTCTAGCTTATTATCAGTATGAATTAAATATTTAAATTTACAAAAGTAATAAAAAATATACACAAAATAATCAAACTAATAACTTTTAACAAGATTCGGCTGAGCAGGCTAAATGCTAATGTTTAAATACAATAATGAAATTGGAATCATTCGCAAACACTGTTCAGATTTATCTGCATTAATGAATCTTTATTTTCCATTAAGAAGACCATTATGTTGTCATTCAGTAAGTGAAGTTGATGACATTTGTAGAAAAGTTGAATGCTAATAAGCACTTGATAGAACACTTTACGAAGGGGGCCTACTTCGAGACTTTGAGACACATTTTATGATTTGATTTGATTTTCAAAGCCCTACATTCCTTCAGATCGGAATCTGATATACGTTTTCCGACAATTATTTCCGTTTTCTTAGATAAATGCCTCTATTAAATTTGGTGAAATAAATTTGACAATGGTAATCTTTGTTCGGTAAGAATGATTCGGATTAGATTTGGAATAAAATTATGGAGGGGACAATTTCCATCTTTTGATATTTTGCTTTTGTTGCCCTACAAAGGAAATTAGTTTTTGATATGAAAATGGAGCAAATGCGTATGGAAACTAAAATAATGTAAACTTAAAAATCGAACCAAATCCCTATTTATAATGCTGGCAGATAAAAAGTATGCAAAAACAAACAAATCTATGCTTACCATGCAGTAGGAAAAAAATTCAAACATACTAAACGAAATCAAATTCATGTTTATAATGCTGCCATAGGTCCCGGTCACATATGACTGTAGAGATTCATGGAACCTTCTCAGAATTCTACCTGTTGGTGCTCTATCACTACAGAAGCTGCCCGCTTTCCCTTTTACCATGAATCCATCACGGGTTCGTTGGTTTGATCGAGATGTCTGCCAAGTGGGATAAGAAGCAATAACATAATAACCTTTCAGACAAAAACAATATGCAAAACAAACAATGCAAACATACAAAACGAAACCAAATCTATGTTTATAATGCTGGCAAACAATAAAATCCAAACTTGCAGTACCAAATGTAATACATGTCTATAATACTGGCAGTAAAGGCCTGAATGGCTGAGTGTCTAACGCTCTGGTACTGCATGCCACATGTTTCGGTTTCAAGTCCCGGCGGCGCCATGGATGTCTCTTGAAGTCGTAGGTCCCTGTCTTATATGACTGAAGAACGTCAAGGAGCCAAGTCAGACTTCCACCTACGAGTGCTCCATCAAAACAGAAACTGCCCCCTTTACCCCTGCAAGCAAGAACCTATTTCGCCCGAGGGCTTTGTCTAGATGACTATCAAGTGCAATTAGAAACCACAACATAATGTTGGCAGACAAAAAAATTGCAAACAAGCAATGCAAACTTACGGAACAAAAACGAATCAAAACCCGTGTTTATATTACTGGCAGACAAAGAAAATGCAAAACAAACTTACAAAAAAGAAACTAAATCCATGTTTATAATACCGGCAAACAAAAAAAAAAAAAGATACAAAACAAGCAATGCAAACATACAAAAGAAACCAAATCCATGTTTATAGTGTTGGCAGACCAAATAAGATACAATGCAAACTTACAAAACGAAACTAAATCCATATTTGTAATGTTTGTAACGATACCAGATATACGGAAAATGTAGTTTATTATCAGTATTAATACATTAATTAAATTTTTAAAAAAGAATAAAAATATACTAAAAAAACCAAACTAATAACATTTAACAAGTTTTGGCAAAGCATGCTAAATGCTAATGCTTGAATCTAACAATGAACTTAAAATCATTCACAAATATTGCTGAGATTTATCTGCATTAATGAATCTTTATTCTCCATTAAGAAGACCATTATGTTGTCATTCAGTAAGTGAAGTTGATGGCGTCTCTGAAAACGTTGAATGCTAACAAGAACTTGATAGAACACTTTACGAAGAATTCCAAACTTTGAGACATTTTATTATTCGATTCGATTTTCAGAGTCCTACATTCACTAATGTACTAATTTTTCACTAATGTACGTTTTCCGACAATTATTTCCGTTTTCTTAGATTTTTAGCCTCCATTAAGTTTGGTAAAATAAATTCAACAATAGTAATCTTTGTTCGGTAAGAATGATTAGGATTAGATTTGAAATAAAATTATGTAGGGGGACAATTTCAATCTTTTGCAATTTTGTTTTTTTTATTTCCATACAAAGGAAATTAGTTTTTGATGTAAAAATGGAGTATTGTTCAATGTTTATGTCTTGGAAGTAAATTTAAATCATATAGATGTTCCCGTTTCGTGATTTAATTTATTTTGAAACATCCAAACAAATTGGAAGAATTTAGTATTTGAATGAATATTAGTTACATATTTTATGATCCTGAAAATTTAAATTTATTTCAAAAATGCATAGAATATAAAATATTTATTTTAAGCAATAAAAGCATATATTTAATATAATTTTTCACCTTAATTTTCCACATAAAAATTTGAAACAAACAATGCAAACTTGCAAAATTTAACCAAATCCATGTTTATAATGCTGGCAGACAAAAAAACACTTCAAAACAAACAATGGAAATTTACATAAGAAAAACAAATCTATGTTAATAATGCTGTCAGACAAAAAAAAAGAGATGCAAAACTAAAAATGCAAACTTACAAAACAAAAACCAAATCCTCGTTTATTATGCTGGCTGACAAAACAAAATGCAAGACAAACAACGCAAATTTACAGAACGAAAAATAATCCATGTTTGTAATGCTGGTAGACAAAAAAGAACGCAAATTAAACAATGCAAACATACAAAAGGATCAAAATTCATGTTTGCAATGTTCACAAAGATACCAGAAATAAGTCAGTTGTAGCTTATTATTAATATGCATTAAATAATTAAATTACAAAACAGAATAAAAAATATACACAAAAAAATCAAACTAAGAGCATTTCACAAGATTTCGCTAAACAGGCTAAATGCTAATGTTTGAATCTAACAATGGACTTGGAATCAATCACAAGCACTGCTTAGATTTATCTGCATTAATGAATCTTTATTCTCCATTAAGAAGACCATTATGTTGTCATTCAGTAAGTGAAGTTGATGGCGTCTCTGAAAACTCTGAATGTTAATAAGAACTTGATAGAACACTTTGCGAAGGAGGCCTCCTTCCAAACTTTGAGATATTTTATTATTCGATTTGATTTTCTAAGCCCTACATTCCTTCAGCTCGGAATAATTATTCACTAATGTAAGTTTTCCGACAATTATTTCCGTTTTCTTAGATAAGTGCCTCCATTAAGTTTGGTAAAATAAATTCAACAATAGTAATCTTTGTTCGGTAAGAATGATTCGGATTAGATTTGGAATAAAATTATGGAGGGGACAATTTCCATCCTTTGCGATTTTGTTTTTGTTGCCCTTCAAAGGAAATTAGTTTTTGATGTAAAAATGGAATGTTTTTGGATGTTTATTTCTGGGAACTAAATTTAAATAATGTAAATGTTCTCGTTTCATGATTTAATTTATTTTGAAACATACAAACAAATTGGAAGAATTTAGTTACTTATTTTATGCGTATCAAAATTTAAATAAAATCCAGAAATTGAAAGAATAATTAATATTGATTTTGAGCAATAAAAGCTTTGATTTAAATATGCTAATTTCTTAAATTTTTATTAAACAATCTAACAATATTTGGTTAGTGTTTAGCATGCAAAAAATATCATAAACAAACAATGTCCCACAAATACTAAATGCTGCTCTGAAGTCATTAAATAACAATAATAATTTTTATTTATTCTACATATGTTAAATTAAATATTTATGGAGATTTATAGTTATTTTTTGTGACTAATTTTAAGTGTAATTAGTTAAATATTGAATTTATATTTTCTATTAAAAAATATCTCATTAAACATTTCAAATTTTAAATAATAAAATAATTATCGAGGTTTATTTTTCAAATAAAAAAATGCTTTAAAATAACTTAATATAAAAATTCACTGTACTAAAATTATTTCTAGTTAAAAATATATTTTTATTTTTAAGATTATAAGATA
The DNA here is from genome assembly GCA_021605095.1 of Caerostris extrusa. Lineage (NCBI taxonomy): Eukaryota > Metazoa > Arthropoda > Arachnida > Araneae > Araneidae > Caerostris > Caerostris extrusa. The sequence continues at coordinate 123,819 of BPLR01009114.1, read as the reverse complement.
AGTTAATTTATTTTGAGCCAAGATTCAACCAAATTGAAAGAATTTAGTTTTTGAATGAAAATTAGTTACATATTTTATGCGCATGAAAATTTAAATTAAATCCAAAAATTCGAAGAATAATAAATAATGATTTTAAGCTATCAAAACATAGATTAAATATAATTTTTATCATAACTAAACAATGTCATACAATTACTAAATGCTGCTCTGAAGTCATTAAATAACTTTGTCTTTGAACACAAATGTTTATAGTACATAAATTAAATAAATTATTTATGAAGATTAACCATTAATTTTATTACATTTAAGTATAATTATTTAAATGTAATAAAATGATATTTTCTGTTAACAAATATTTTATTAAACGTTAAATTTTTTAAATAATAAAAAATTATCGAAGTTTATTTATAAAAAAAAAAAAGATTTTCGGAATAATATAACATAAAAATTAATTTTTACTAAAATTATATCTAGTGAAAAATATATTTCATTTTAAAGTTTATAAGATAAGTTAATTTTTTTAAACATCCAAACTTATTGGAAGAATTTAATTTTTGAATGAATATTAATTACATATTTTATACGTAGGAAAACTAAAATTAAATCCATAAATTCATTAAATAATAAATATTGATTTTTAACTATAAAAACATAGATTAAATGTAATTTTTATCATAAATAAACAATGGCATATAATTACTAAATGCTGCTCTGAAAGCATTAAATAACTTGGTGTTTGAAAGCAAATTTTTTTTTATTGTACATAAATTAAATAAAGGATTTATGAAGATTAAACATTAATTTTATTACATAAGTATAATTACTTAAATATTGAATTTATGTTTTTTGTTAAGAAATATTTTTTTAAACTTTAAAGTTATAATAAAGGAATTATTGATGTTTATTTAACAAAAGTATGTTTTGGGAGTAATTTAACATAAAAATTGATTTTATTAAAATTAATTTTAGCGAAAAATGTATTTTCATTTTATAGATATTTTTCCTTCTCATATTATAAGTATAACATATATATTATATGTACTCATTGATAAAATTAATTTATAGTATATGTGTTTAAATAAAATTTGTAATAAAACGCAATTATTGTGATAAATTATTGTTTTAATTTTAATAAAATATATGTCTTTTGTAAAATCTTATGTTGTATCTTTACATATAAGTTAACATTTTTATTATATATTGTATAATATTTTAGTTAAATGAAATGTAAGTCAACTTTTACTCTAGATTTAAGGATGGTTTTCCATTGTAAATAATATATTGCCACAGTAATGTGCCATATTTTAACGCAACTTTTTATAATTTTTATCTAAAAATCAGTTGGAAAAATGCATTTCTCCATAAAAAATTAAAAAGCAAATTTATGTATGAATTTCCAATGTAAATAATGTATTTCCAATAAATAATATGCCACATACATTTACCATATTTCAACACAACTTTTTATTACTTTTCATCTAAACAAAATCAATTACAAAATGCATTTATTTTTAAAAAAATAAAAATAAAAGTTTATGTATGTATTTTCAATGTAACAACAGTTGTATTTCCAATGTAAATAATATTTCCACATAAACATACAATATTTTAACACAGAATTTTATTATTATTCTTATCTAAAAATCAGTTAGAAAATGCATTTATTCATAAAAAAAATTTAAATACATTTATGTATGTCTTTCCAATGTGAATAATATACCATACAGTTACCATATTTTTAACACAACATTTTATTATTATTCTTATCTAAATAACTGTTAGAAAATGTATTTATTAATAAATTAAAATTAAAACAAATTTATATATGTATTTCAAATGTAAATAATATATTAGAGAGTTTTTGCAAAAACATTTTTTTATCGTTATTTACTGATATTTTTCTTCCTAGCGCGCATGCTCATAGGAAACATTGTACCTATTGCGCATGCACATCTGTAATACTGCACTACTGAACTATTCCTATGAGTAAGCGCTAGGCAGAAAAAATATCGGACGATAAAAAAACGTTATGCAAAAACTTTTTACTGTCACATACATTTACCGCATGCATTTATTGATAAAAAAATGTATTTATGTATTTCCAATGTAAATAGTTTATTGCCACAAACATTTACCGTATTTTAACACAAATTTTATTATTATCCTTAACTAAAGATTAGTTAGAAAATACATTTATTGATAAAAAAATTAAAGCAAACTTATGTATGTATTTCCAATGTAAATAATATATTGCCACATATATTTATCATATTTTAACACAAATTTTTGTATTTCTTTTAACTAAGAATCAATTATAAAATTCATTAATTGACGATATAAAGATTAAAACATATTTAAATAAAAAATTATTTTTATCATGGTTTTAAAAGAGCTGAGTTATAAGAGGAACTATTTCTTAAAAGTTAAATTTAGAATGATTTAAATCAATATTTTCTGCCCAAGTTCCTCTGGAACACATATAACTTCCAAACCTTGCACTTTTATGCAGAAATGGGAATAGTCAAGGACGTGCAATGAATTTCAACAGATTTGGAAATCTAATAACAATTTCATTCAAATTGTATAGGAGGGACGCCCACGCAATGAAACAATATTTATTTTACGTCAGACGTCGAACGTGTGTGTTCACAAACAAATACGAATCCATATTGGATGAGAAAACGATTTCACACCACCCTCTTCAATATATCTTAGATCTAGAAGAGAACGTCATTTTGGAAAATATTTATTACAATATTGTCTAAAAGTGATCCATGAATATAATATGAAAAAAAGTAGTGTCCATCTTTAGAAGATTTAAATTTTTATCCGTACGCAGAAAATAAATTCAAAAAAAAAAAAGATCAAAAGAAAGATTCAAGCCTGATATATATATATATATATATATATATATATATACACAAACAAAGATTTACAACCGAACATTTGTATGGAAGAATTATGTCATCATAATTTTGACAGAATATTTATTATGAATATATAGAGAGAGATAGATAGAGAGAGACATAGATATTATACTTGGTTTTTTTAAAAAATGCATTCAAAATAATAACTAAAATAGTAATAGTTATAATAATCCAAATACATATATAACACTTAAATGTAATATATCAATATTTTCTGCAGTACAAATAATCAATTTATACAAATTATGTATAGTTGCATTAAACAAACAGATTTTGGTTTAGAGCTATGTTATTTTAACAAATAGCAAACAAAACAATTACATCTTTGTTGGTAGATAATTAATATTAAATAGATTCATATTTAAAATGCAGCTATTCTAAGAAACATTATTTATTCTTTGTGCATATTTAAAATGTGCTTTATATGTATGATTTTAATTATCCTTTTGTGAATAATACAAAGATTCTAATAAAATATTTAAGAACTTTTTTTCTCAAAAATATAAATTTTCTAAACTAATATATTTAAAAAATAATTTTATAGTTAAATATGAATAAAGAATGAATTTTCACTTTATTTGAAATTTGTTTCATGGAAAAATAAAGCTGAAGAGAAATTTAATTATTAAAAAAATATTTTTATAAAAGAAGACATGTTTTTTTCAGATAAATTCTGTATATAAATATATATACAGAGTGATTATAATTAAAGTCCCACTTTCAAAATGCTGTAAAAGGAACCACTCCTCACAATGAGTTCAAATTTAAACTGAAGATTCTTGAAGAAGGGAGAAACTGTATGGTATCAAAAAAAAAAAAAAAAGGTTCCAAAAAAGTTACACATATTTTTTCCATCCCATTAGACCTTACCGTAGTGGATGGGTTTTCCCTCACAGCATCAAAACTGTTGAATGACTTGGAAGTCGTTTTGAACAAAATGAAACAATCAGCACGTTGAACACTACAGTTGATTGAATGGGCAACTCATGCCAAATACGTTATCATTTCGAATCAAAATATCACTGGCAGCCAAATTTACTTTCTCTATACCGCTTACAACGCCATCGAATAATACACTTTGGAACCTTTTTTCGATGCCGCACCGTTTCCCCTTCTTCAGTCAAAATTTGAACTCATTGTTACAAGTGGTTCGTTTTTGACAGCATTTTGAAAGTGGGAATTTAATTATAATCAATCTGTATATATATATATATATATATGGATTGTTATTGCTATTTCATTCATATTCTTAATTTTGAAAATAATCATTTAAAAAACAATTTTAAAACATGAATATAATTTAAAATTTTCATCGGTATTTAAATATAATATTTTAACTAAATATTAGCGAATCTTATTGAATTACAATTAAAATAAATATTTATAAAACTCAAAGATAAATATAAAATTTTGATTATAAACTTTATTTATAACAGTTCAAAATAATGAAAATTTTTTAATGGAGAATTTGATTAAAAGTTTTTAAATAGTTTTAAAGTTTGTTTGCTTATAAAATAAATAAAAATGGTATATTTAATATTTGATTTCAGTAATGATAACAGAAAAAAATATATAATTCAACTTATTGTATTAAAATTGCATACATAGAGACTGAAATTTTATTTTGACTTTAAAATGCTACATAGTTTATAAATAATTTATGCTTATAGAGGCTTTAAAGATTATTTTATTCTAAATAGTTTATAGCCATATTATGGAAATGTTTCTCCATATATTCTAGAGATGGTCGGAATATTTTAAAAGCTGTCTGCAAAATGTAATATTTTTGGAAAATTTAAACGAATAAAAATTTGAAAAAGAGCAAAACATATTTTATTAAACAACTTATAATAGTATTACTCTTTATGGTGCTTTTAATTAAATAATTATTTTATTATAGATAAACTAAATAAAAAATTATTTTGAATTAATACTTTTTAAAAATTTAAAATTATTATTTTAGTTAAGTTAGTGAATTAGAATTATTTTATTATTAGTTATTCTAATAAAAAAGTATTATTTATATTTTATATAAATATAATAAATCACAAATATTTTAAATTAATAATTTTTAATTATTTAAAGTTATTATTTTAGTTAAGTTAGCGAGTTAGTAATATTTTAGTATTAGTATTAAATTATTATTTTTTATTAGTAATTAGTAAAAGTATTATTATTTATTTTAATATAAATATAATAAATCACAAAACATTTTAAATTAATACTTTTTTATATTTAAAATATTATTTTAATTTGAAATCTAATATTTATTATATACATAAGTAAATTTAAAAATCATTGATTGTATTTTAATTTATTACAATTTAAATATTAACTATTAATTTTTAGAATAAATTTTTGATCACTAAAAATTGATTTAAAATCAAAAATGAATTTTAATATTGCAAAATTTTCTCTCAAACATAATTGAGATAATAATATAGGTTGTGTTATCGAAAATATAAAATTAAATTGATATGAATTTTGTAAATTACTAATTGCTAATTTCTCGATTTAAAAGAATAATATTGTATTCTTTTAAAAATAATAATGTAATCTTCTTGTATATTTTTTTCATTCATACAAAAATGTATTAGAATATGTTTATGAAAATTATTATTGTATTAAATTATTTAATGAATTAAAAAGGAATATAGCTCATTATTCAAAAATTATATATCAAAAGAATTATATTTTTAGTAAGAATTGTAGAAAGTATATATTCATTACTTTAAACAAATATTAAATGGGAGGATTATACTTGCATATAAACATTCTATAAATATTTTTGACATGGATATTTGTTGAAGAAATAATGAATACTTGATTCAATAATGTATTTGAATGATAAAATTCAGTGTGAAATGCTGTAAAAAATATTCGTCAGAATGAGTTCAAATTTGAACTGAATATACTTGAATAAGTGACAAATGGTACTGCATCAAAAAAAGTTCCAAAGTGTATTAACAGATGACGCTGTAACAAACATAAAGAAAGCGAATTTTGGAATCGAAATGACATCGTGTTTGGCATGAGTTGCACGTTCAACCAAGTGTAGTGTTCAATGTGCTTGATGGTTGCGGTTTTTGGACGGCGAAAAATGACTTCCCCGTCATTCAACAGTTGCGACACTGTGAGTGAAAAGCCCATCCACCACGGCAAGGTCATAACAAATGGGACGGGAAAAATTCGTGGAACTTTTTTGCAATTTTTTTGATGCCATACCGTTTCCCCTTCTTCAAGTATCTTCAGTAGAGATTTGAACTCATCGTGAAGAAGGTTTCTTTTTTTGACAACTTCTGAATGTGGGACTTTAATTGTAAAAATCTTCTACATTATTATTAATATGCAATAAAAGATAGTTTGAAATATTAATTTTTTTCAAGTTTATACAGAAGGCTTAAAAAGAATTAAAAAGGAAGTATAAAGGACAAGAAAACGGAAAAAAAAAAATGTAAAAAAAAAAAAAAAAAAAACTAAAAATAACAGTTATGTTTCTTTTTTTCAAAATTCTGTATCAAAGGCTTTATTTAATTCCTTTTTTTTTTTTAAGGAAATATTTTGTGATATTCAGATATTAAAAAGTTGTAGGCGTATCGCTGTTTTCAGCTAGAGGTAAGATGGATTTTTCAGCCAAGCAGTTTTAAATCTTCGAAGCTTCAAAGAACAATATGAAGAGAATTTTAAATGTTATAAAAAATAAAACAGATTTTAAAAGGAATAAAAAAGTTACGTTAAAAATATATGTTAAGAGGAAATAAAAGATGGATAACATAAGTGAAGAATATATTTTCATTTCCCATTAACATTTTCGCATGCATAAACAGGATAGATTTAATAAAGATTTTATTTAAAATAATTTATTGCACGTTCATTATTTTAGTGTAAAGAAAAGTTTTTTTTTTTTTCTTTCTAATGCAGCTGGCAAGTATAGGCCGTGATCTTTTATGCCATAAGGGCTGTACAGGCGTTACTCACTTTTACACTACCCAGGGGCGCGTGTAACTTGAAGATAAGCCACGGACGCGGAGTAACAATGCCCCCCGCAGCGCTCTACGATCCTATTAGGACCGGGACCTACGGTTTAAAGTGGATTCCGAACCACTACAAACACCCATGGCCCCGCCGGGATTCGAACCCGATACCTGTGGTACCGAGAGCCAGAGCGCTAGCCACTCGGCCATCAGGACCCTTGTAAAGAAAAGTAATCATTGCGAAATATTTTCATGACAACTAAACAAAAATTATTATTGTATCAATCATTTGATATCTTTACTAATCATTCTATTGATCTCCCTTTGGGTGCCCATATATCTTTGGACCGCAAGGTCAAGGACAAAACGAATTTTTATTTATTACCCTTTATATCGTTTGGGACGGGTTCATGGGCTTGGTCTAGATCAGGGGTGGCAAAACCAAATGATGAAACCAAATGAAACTCACTGTAGGCATTTTTTTGAAGTGAAAACTGAAACAGAATGAGTTATTATTTGCGGGTTTACTATTCTTCTTAATTATAAACGAAGATAATATAATAATAATGATACTAAACGCACATTGTAAAGAAATACGGAACACTAAAATCGAAATATAAAAAATGTATAAATAGAAACGAAATAAAAAAAAAAGAAATCATTAAAAGATAATTATTTGAATAGTGCGATATGTGTTTCTCCTCTTTCACATAGCTTTTTGCAAATCGATCTCAATTTGGGTATTTGCACATCGTAATGGGTGTTGCAGGAGAGCGTCCGTTATGTTTGAACGTGTTTTGTGTTGGGTCCATTTCATTTTCGAAAAAACGATTCTCATGTCTAAGTTGAACTAAAAGCGCTAAAAACTTTTTGCGCCAGATTTCTCAAATTGGAAAATTTTTCTTTTGTCACGTAAGTGTTATAAAAATCATATTCTTCAAACTCATAACCTAAACTCCTGAATAAAACGGCCTACATCTGTTACATATACGTAAAAATATTATACAATTTTTAAGTTCATTTTTTCAAGTTCATTTTTTCATCGTTTCGAGAGTTAATTTTTAATACAGGGATGCACACATAATGCATTTTTTTTTAATACCCTGGTTTCCACTACTTTCGCCATTCTAAAATAAATATATTTTGTAAAAGTGTGATACATCTCATGGGCAGAAAAAATTTCAAGGCGGGCCGTGGGTTTTTCCACCCTGGTCTAGATGTTGCTATCGACCAATTGGGATAAAAAACAACAACGATATCTCTTTTTATGTGGTGATTGTAATTTTTCTGCTGTATTGAACTCAAAAAATACGTGACATCTGGGATGAAATGAGAATTTGATAAATTTTTCCCCTCGATATGAATATTAATCTTATTAAATTTGGAAGAAATCTATGAAAACTGCATAAAAGGCAAACGCAATTCGAATTTATGTATACTGACAAAAACTTTCCACAAGTATTGTTTTTATCCCTAGTATTATTTATTCCATTTCAATTCACAACTTTTATTTTACACGTTTTTATTTTTATCAGAAACGCTTACTAAAAATGTTTTAAGAAGAGAGTTTACTGGTAAAACATTTTACTATCTATATTTGAAAGATTTGTCAGAAGTTTTAGAACATTTTTATTGTTCAATTTTTCTCTTGTAAAGAAAGAATATAAATAACATTTTACGTATGGTAAAAATAAATAAATAAAAAATTCCAAACAAATAGATTTTATATAATTGTAAATAAATAATTATATGGACAACAATATAATAAATAAATAATAAATAGTTGGGCAACAATGACAAATATATTACCTCTGTATGACTTTTAGCATTTTTTTAATGAATAAGAACATGATACTTTTAAATATTAACATAATTCGTTTTGAAAACCTGACATATTTATTCTGCTTCAATTCACAACATGTATTTTATATTATATAAATATAAACTTGTACAGAAATATTTATTCAAAACATTTTTAAAAGAGAGTTTACTGGCAAAACACTCTTTTTATCTATTTACGAACGATTTGTCAGAAAGGTGAGAACCTTTTTATGGTTTCATTTTCCTCTTTTAAAGAAAGAATAAAACGAAATTTTATTTATGTTAAAAAAATTAGTTCAAAACAGGTTGACTTTATGTAACTGTAAATAAACAATTATATGGACAACAATATAATAAATAAATAATAGATAGATGAACAACAATATAATAAATAAATAATAAATATATGGGCAACAATTTAATAAATGATAAAAAAAGAACAACAGTATAATAAATTAATAATAAATTGATTAACAACAATAGAATAAATAAATAACAAATAAATGCATTTTTTTATGTCCGCTATGTAATTATTCTATTTCATTGTATAAAAGACCACCACAATTCGAATTTAAATATTATAAAGGTAAAAAATTTCCTTCGAATAATTTTTATGTGCTCTTAGTAATCATTCTTTAAATCACAACATATATTAAACATATTTTAGTATTAACCCAAACTATTTGCTCTAAGCTTTAAAATGTAGTTTAGTGGCAAAATATTTCATTATCTATATGTTTAATAAAATAAATAAATATTTATGGGAAGGAGATACAAAAGAGAGATATCGAACGTTTCTGAATCTCATTTTCCTCTTGCCAATATTAGGGAACTAGAAATGATTTGAAATTTTGAAAGACATTTTTTTTTATTTATCGGTTCGAAATATACACATTTAAAAAAATACATGACTACGATTCTATTCAAAAACATGGATTCTAAAAAACGTTCTCATTAAAAATACTTAATTGTACATACATGATTTTATAAAAATATGTAATTAATTTTGCTAAATATTATTTGGAGGAAATGAAACGAAAATAATCTTTGCTAAATTGGGAGGAAACTGGTGGTACATTGTACAAAAGACTACCACAATTCAATTTAAATATTATAAATATTAAAAGAATTTACCCCAAAATAATTTTTATCTATATCCGCTATGTAATTATTCTACTTCATTGCATAAAAGACTAACGCAATTCGAATTTAAATGTTATTCCTCGAATATTTTTTTTTATTTATGTCCGCTAAATAATTGATCTACCTCATTATATATAAAATACGAACACAATTTGAATTTAAATATTATTCCTCGAATAATTTTTATTTATTTCCACGATGTAATTATTCTATTTTAATTCAAAAGTATTAAACCAAAATATTTGCTGTTAGCTTTAAAGATTGTTTGAATATTTTATTATCTATATGTTTAATAAAATAAATAAATATTTATGGGAGGAGATATAAAAGGGGTGGTATCGAACGTTTCTAGGGTCTCATTTTCCTCTTGTAAATATGAGGGAACCCAAAATGATTTGAAAATTTGAATTTCAAATAGTTCTTTAAATTTTTCTATTTAAAATATACACATTTTTTTCTTTAAAATATGAATACGATTCTATTCAAAAAAACAGGATTGATTCTAGGTGTTCTAATTAAAAATATTACAGTACAAGACGATTATTAGTAAAGACTATGCACAGTGCAATTATAAATAGACAGATGATTTTATATATATAAAAAATATTATTTTAGTTAAATATTATTTCATGCAAACGAAACAAAAATATTTTTTTTGAAATTGCGGAAACTGGTGGAACATTGTATAAAAGATAAACACAATTGAATTAAAAATATAAAGATTAAAAAAATTCTGGTTTTTTTTTTATGTCCGATGTAATTGCTTATATACTTCTATATTATACTTCATTGTATAAGAGACCAACACATTCAATTTAAATATTTTAAAGATTAAAACAAAATTCCTCCAAATAATTTTTTTATTTATCTCTACAATGTAATTATTCTACTTTAACTCAAAAGTATTAAAAATGTTTCAGTATTAAATCAAAATATTTGCTCAGCTTTAAAAGATAGTTTAGTGGCAGAATATTTATTATATATATGTTTAAATACAATATATATGGGAGGGAGAAATAAAAGGGTGGTATGGAACTTTTCTAGGGTATCATTTTCCTCTTGCCATTATTAGGGAGCCAGGAATGATTTGAAATTTTGAATGTGAAAATAATTTTTTTATTTACTCGTTCGAAATGCACACATTTTTAAGAAATATATATATATATATTTATGTGAATAGAATTGTATTCAATTGAGTTTTGAGTTTATATAAATGAATTCACATGCATTTATATAAATATATATATATATATATATGTATGTGAATACAATTCTATTCAAAAACATATTTGATTCTAAACAATTGTTCTAATTAAAAATATTTAATTGTACACGGACGATTTTATAAATTAAAAGTGATTATTTTAACGAAATATTCTCATTTCGAGCAAACAAAACGAAAATAATTTTTGCGAAATTGGGAGAAATACGAATTTAAACGAATTTAAATATTTTAAAGATTAAAAAAAAATGTAATTTTTCTACTTCATTGTATAAAAGACCAACACTATTCGAATTTAAATATATTAAAAAATCCCTCGAATATTTTTTTTTTATGTACGCTTTCTAATTATTCTACTTCGTTGTGCAAATAATTAACAATGTAATTATTCTACTTTAGTTCACAACATGTTTTCAGGATTACACCAAAATATTTGCTCTTAGCCTTATATGACAGTTCAGTGGCAGAATATTTGATTATCTATATGTTTAAATACAATATTTATGGGAGGGAGATATAAAAGGGGAGGTATCGAACGTTTCTAGGTTCTCATCTTCCACTCGCCAATATGAGGGAACCCAAGCGCCCCGAACCAAAAAAAAAAAAAGGGCCGGGCCGGATAGAGAAGGAGTTCCTGGTGAGTATCCTCCGAGTCGGGTGGACGGATCGATGGGCGAGTGACGTCGTCTACCCCCAAAGTCCAGACCCCCATCCCCCGTTCGGAATTGGAAGCCAGAACTGCTCCGAACGTCGATTAGAACGGCCTCCCTTTTCGCTCGCTTCCTCCACAACTTTTGCCAAGTGGAACTTTCTTCTTCCTGTTAGTCGGTTCCAACTTCCATCGCAGCGTTCGAAACTTCCATCGACTTTTTCACGACTTATTTCACTTCAGTTGAATTTAAAAAATAAATTAATAAATTTAGCATGTAACAAAAACTTTTTTTGTGGAAACTTTGATTCTGTACATAAAAAAAAAAAAAAAAAAGAAAAAACTAAAAAAAGTTTTCATGAAGTCACCCCTGACAAATTTGGACTTGGAGATTGTTCTAGATTTTTTTGGTTTTGCCACTTTGAGTTCGATTTGAGAAATGAACTGCTTCGTTTATGTTTACTTTGTAGAAAAAGACTTGACGATGAGTTCTCCGGATAAGCAAATATTTAATTTGTTAACTCGGTTTTAATACTTGTTTTTGTGACATTAATCATTTTCGGGTACACAGTATCGTATTTCACTGATATCAAACCAGAACTAAGCTGCAAGAACAGCAAAAAGAAAACCGACGAATAGAAGGGACATTTCAAGATTATTAATAAGGAACATTTATTATCTAAAATAGTAAGAGTTTTAATTTTTATTCTTTAAATATATAATTTTATAAATAAGTAGAACTGTGTTATATATTCAAAATTGCTTTCTGGTCATAGTTATGTGAATCATTTAATTTTAAAGTGATTGATAAGTAAATAAATAAAATTTATGTCATATATTTTATCAGAAAAATAAATCATTGAAACATAAATTTTTTTTTTTAATTAAATTTAAATTAAATTTTCCTTTTTTTAATATATGTATTTTGAAAATATTTCGTATAATTAATTTAAAAAAGTATAATGATTTTGATGAATAGATTTTATTTAAAACGCATTTAGAGAAAAATATAGCCAATTAAAAAAAAAAATTATTAAATATATATTTTTTCATGAAAGAACAAATCATTGAAACATAATTTTTATTAAATTTAAATTTACTTTTTTCCTTTTTTTTCTGTTATATATATTTTGAAAGTATTTCGTATGAGCAAATAGTTTGCTGGATATATTTTAGTTACAATGTAGAACAAAATATGACAAATTAAAAACTCTTATTAAGGTCAAAATATTTTATTAATATTTCACTATTAATATCAATAAAAAAATATGATTATGATAATTTTTTACATCAAATTTATAACAATATAGTGAAATCGATTTTGTAATTACGTATATTTTTGTGATGAATTTATTTTTTAAATACTAATTAATGAATACAGAATTTGCAATTTTTCAAGAACGTAAATCATTAAAAAAAAATGTTTGACGAATTATGTGGTAAAAGTTCTAAAGTATTGAAACACAAAATGTTGAATTATTTTATTACTTTCAACAAGTTTCTATAACTAATAATTTTTTTCGCTACTAACGAAAAAGTAGAGTTATAAAAATAATTTTTCGTTTTTTATTCTGAATTTATTTATACTAAAATTATTGTTAATTAAATAAATAAAAATATTATCTAAGTGAAAGAAATGCATTTAATTAGAATTACATGAGTCTCAAAGTTGGAAATATTCAGAATACAACATTCAACTTCGAGACTTTGCACAAAGCTTTGCAAATATTTCCTTGAAATATTCTTATATAAATATGTTTTTATAACAAATTTATAATTTTAAAATTTATAAAGAGTTTAATAGTAAATAAAAATTTTTCAATTTAATATTAATGGTACTTGAACAATAAAAATAACATTAAGAAAATAAATGTAATGATAAGTTTTTAATTCTCATTATTTTTTTCTTTATTTATTGTATATTTTATTTAGTATAAGTATTAAAACTTATTAAATTATAATTTTTACTGTTAACCAATATTATTTTCGTTATTTTTTTTTTTTTTGCGTTTATTTGTGATATTTTTAAATGTTACAATTAAACCCCTTAAAAAAAGAAATGAGAAATATTTTTGAAAAAATGACTTACAAAAATATATAAAAGTGAGATGAAATCATTTCAGAATTCTTTAAATATTAATTAAATTGTTAGTTAAATACTTGCTTTTTTTTTATGAAATCGTATTTGGAAAAAGAGATTTTTAAAATTAAAATTATATATATAAATAATATATTTGATAAAATCTATATTTAATTTTGTTCGTTATTTTCCTTTTGAAAGAATAAAAAATGTATAGGAATTATAGCGTTGCTTTAGGTACTGTATAATTTAGCATTGGAAGTAAGGAAATAAAAGTAGAGTTTGGTTTTTGGTATTTATTAAATATTTACTAGAAAAAAAGAAATTAAAATATTTAAGAAAATGTATAAAATGTAATTTTAAAAATACCATTATGGAACTTTAAAATTTTACTTGAATTTTCTGTGAAGAAATTTTAAACTACTTGAATTTCAAAACATCCAGATCACAAAAGTATTATTTTAAGTAATTATTTTTATCTTTTAGAAGAAATAAAGTATTTTTAAACGATATAATTATTTAATACTAAATCTTAGATCGAAATTTTTTTTTTTTTATTAATTTAATACTAAGTTTTCCTTTTTTTTTTTGGAGCTCTTCTGAAATTTGAGCGATATCACGATCTTTTCTCTTTAAAAATAATTTGGAGATATTTCGTTTGAATCTTTTTAAAAACAATCGATAAAATTTTTTTATGTTAATGAAGCTGTTAATCCTTTTTTTCCCTGATTTACAGAATTACTGTTGCAATTAAACTGCGTGGAATATGTGTTTGACGAGAATATGATGCAAATTACAAAAATTATTCAAAGAAAAAGTTATTTTTCTATAAGTATAATACTTTGATTACGATTCTAGTATAGTTTAAATAATGGATTGTTAACATTTTTTTTTTTTTATTTTAAGTGAATCTTTTGATAAAAGATGAACATTATGAACTCATTTTTGCCATGAAATATGGGGGTAAAGACTTCATTTACAGTATAATATTATTTTTTTTAAAAAGGAATAATTAATATAAAATAATAATATAAATGGAATAACCTTAGATGATTTATTAATTTAATGTTAAGTTTTCAATTTTTTTTTTTTAGCTCTTCTAGAAATTTGCACGATATCACTATCGTTTCTTTCTTTTTAAGAATGATTTGCTAAATATTTTATTTTTAACCTTTAAAACTATTGATAAAATGTTTATTCTAATGAAGATGTTAATCATTTTTTGATGCAAAAACTTTCATGATTCGAAAAATTAGTGTTAGAATTAAAACTGCGGAATATGTGTTTGACGAGTTTAGCTGCAAATTACAAAAAATGAAATTCAATGAAAAATTCTTCTGCATAAATGTTCAATACTTTGATTACGTTAGAAAGTATAGTTGAAATAATGGATTGTTATTATTTTTTAATTTGATTAAATCTTTTAAAAAGATGAACATTATGATCATCTTTTGCCATGAAAATGAAGGTAGCGACTTCATTTCCAGTATAATATTTTAAAAAAAAAAAAAAGAATGATTAATATAAAATAATAATATAAATGAAATTACCTTAGATCATTAATTATTAATTTAATGTTAAGTTTTAAATTTTTTTTTGAAGGTTTTCTGAAATTTGAGTGATATTACGATCGTTTCTTTCTTTAAGAATAGTTTGCTAAATATTTTGCTTTTAATCTTTTAAAACTATCGATAAAATATTTATGTTAATGAAGTTATTAATCCTTTTCGAAGCAAACTTTACTGATTATGAGAAATACTGTTACAATTAAATATGAATGTGGAATATGCGTTCGACGAGGTTAACTGCAAATTAAAGAATGAAATTCAATGAAAATGTTATCTTCTATATAAACACAATAGTTTGATTACGTTAGGGAGTATAGTTTAAATAATGGTTCGTTAAAATTTTTTTAAAATTTTTTCTTTATTTTAATCTTTTGCCAAAAAGATTAATATTACGATTCTCTTTGCCATGAAAATGTAGATAGTATCTTCATTTTTATTATAATATTTTTAAAATATAGAATGAGTAATATAAAAAATAATATAAAGGGATATATAACGGATAAATGAAGGAATTAATACATTTTTTTTTCATTGCATTAATTTAATAAAGTAAATGTTAGGAATCAATGTTTTGTTGAGCTCTTCTTATAAATTGTAGGAAAATGTATCAGGATATTTTCGTTCTAAACCTAATAGTGGGTTATTTATTTATATTATTTTTTTTTCATTTCATTCTTTAAAAAATTATGATAACGATATTCTTGGCCATGATAATGAAGTTCGTGTTCTTCATTTTCAGTTTTTTAAAAAAAGAAAATTAATTAAAAAATTAATAAAGTTATATAGGATAAAATAAAGGAATGAGTAATATGTGTTTGAATAGCATTTGATAATTATAAATTACAAAACGATGGAATTAAATAAAAATTTTTTTCTTGCATTCATTAATAAGTAAATATGTAGAAAAAGATGTATAGTTTAAATGATGGATTATTAAACCTAATTTTTTTTTTTTTTATTTCATGTGAATCTTTTGCTAAAAAGATGAACACTTATGAATCGGTTTTGAAATGAAAATGAAGGCAGTGTCCCATTTTCAGTAGTACAATATTAAAAAAAGGGAATGAATAATATGAAGAATAATATAAATGGAATTAATTATAAATGATAAAATAAAGGAATGAGTAATATAAAATAATAATATAAATGGAATTATAAAGTATAAAACGAAGGGAATCAATATAACAATTTTTTCCTCAATGCATTAAATAATAATAAAGTAAACGTAGGTGAAAATGTTTGGGTTATAAATTAGTAGGGTAATTAAAAATAATGTGTGCAGTTATTTTTTTAATTCATGTGAATCTTTTTTCAAAGATGAATAGTTACACCTTTTTCGCCATTAAAATGAAGACTGTGTCACAATTTTTAGTACAATATTTAAAAATAAGGAATGAGTATATAAAGGAATAATAAAATGGAAGTATAAAGGATAAAATAAAGAAATGAGTAATATGAAGAAATAATATAAATATAATTATAAAGGATAAAAACAAAGGAATTAATATAATATTTTTTTTTTAAGTGCATTATAAATAATAAATGGTAAATTATAGGAAAAATATGTGAATGAAAATAAAAAGGTTATTAAGCATAATGTGTAAGGTTATTTTTTTATTTAAAAAAGAAATGAGTAATAAAAGATGAGCATAAATGAAATATAAAGATTTAAAATTAAGTCGTGTCCCAAATTTTAGTATTTTTATGAAAAGGAATTAAATAATTTGAAAATATAAATATAATCAGTAACAAAAAATAATTTATAAAGGATAAAATAAAGGAAAATGATGAAATTAAAATTTCAACTTATAAAGGATTTATGAATTTTTTAATAGAACAATTTTTTTTTTTCCTAAGTGCATTAAATAATAATAAAGTAAACTGTTTAGGAAATAATGAGTTGGTTAAATATAACTGATAATTAAACATAAAATGTGGAAAAATTATTTTTTATTTCAGTAATCTTTTGCTAAAATGAAACTAAAAACGATCTTCTTGGCCCTGTCATCATTTCAGTAAATATTTAAAAAAAAAAAGGAATGGAAATTTTTTAAAAGAATAAAATAAATTTATCTTAGAAAATTTATTAATTTAATTTAAGTTTTCAATTTTTTTTTTGCTGAAAAGATGGAAATTTTACAATTTCAAATACCCTCCATAAAAAAGTCGGAATAATTTGAGAGATATTTAGTGTTGAATCTTTTAAAACTATCGATGAAACATTTATGCTAATGAATAATATTAAAAAGGTTTCGAATCCATTTTTGATTATTAGAAAAACTTTAATTAAACACTGCGGAATATTATGTTTGACGAGTTTAGCTGCAAATTCAAAATTAAAAATCTGTAGTGAAAAAATGAATGAAAACGTTATCTTCTATATCATACAATTTTAATTAAGTTTGAAATCTATGATTTGAAATAATGGATTATTAACAATTTTTTTCATTTCATGTAATCTTTTGCCAAAAAGATGATTAGTATGATCCTCTTTAATTGGACGTGGTGCCACCATTTTCAAAAAAAAAAAAAAAAAAAAGATGGAACAGTAGTATAAAAGAATAATATAAATAAAATTATAAAGAATAAAATGAAGGAATAATTATAATTTTTTTTTTCCTGAGTGCACTAAATAATAATAAATTAAATGTGTAGGAAAAATGTGTAGGTTATTATTTTTATTTCATGTAGATCTTTTGCCAAAAAGATGAACACTACGATACTCTGCCATGAAAGCGAAGGCCGTGTCTTTATTTTCAGTATAATATTTAAGAAAATAAATCAATAATATAAATGAAAAATATACAGCAAATAGAATTATAAAGGATAAAATAAAGGAATTAGTAATATAAAATGGAATTATAAAGATAAAACAAGGAATTAATATTTTTTCTAAGTAAACTATAATAAAGTAAATGTGTAGTAAAAAATGTTTGGGTTATAAATGTGTAGGGTAATTAAAGCTAATGTGAAGGTTATTTTTATATTTCTTGTTAATGTTTTGCCATAAAGATGAACTCTACGATCCTCTTAGGCATGAAAATGAAGGTCGTGTTTTAATTTTCTGTATAATATTTAAAAAAAGAATGAGTAATATAAAAAATAATAATAAAAATGGAATTATAAAAGATAAAATAAAGGAGTGAGTTATTTCAACGAATATTATAAATGGAATTGTAAAGGATAAAATAACGGAAGGAGTAATATGAAGGAATAATGTATAAATGCAATAATAACGGAAGAAAAAAAAGGTAAAAATTTGCTATTAATTAAATTATTTAATTTTTAATTTTTTTTTTTAATATTAACTATTTTTTTAAAAATATATTAAAAATTTACGTTTAACTAACTACGTTTAACACACTAAGAGTTTGACCTTCAATGGAGACGAGAAGACGTATACCCTTTGTCATTGTTCATACCATCGCGTCTCCCTCTCATCTCATCGATTATATTGGTGCCTCTGTGAGGCAACTGTTGAATGAGGGGGAGGGCAGTTTACGATCTATTGATGCAGCATGATCTACTGGACTTGGTTTAGGATTCTAAATCAAGGGGATAAGCAACAACAAAACACGTTTAAAGTTTTTGTACACTATAATTGATAATTCAAATATAAAATGTTGATCGAAAAAATTAAATTTTGAAGCAAAATTGCAACATTTTAATGGTTGAACAACAAAGAAATTAACAATGAACATATTTTTTGATATTAAAAAATCATTTTTATCCAAGAAAATTTATAATTTATCCAAAAAATATGAAACGTAAATTTTACAATTTCAAAGTCCCCGTAAAAACGCCGTATTCTAATATTAATGCTGTTCCAATTTAAAAAAATTTTATCTGACATAAAAACTTTTTTTACTGTATACCCACAATAGTCTTAAATAATTTGCATACATTTTTATCAATTAGGGAAACTTAATTAAATACTTCTGGTTCAAATCATGCGTTCGTGCCCTCACATTTCAAAGCTGGGTTTACGGATCTGCATATTTGCATGACAGAAAATCATTAGCTCTACTTTCACGGTATTTTTAATAAAATCTACCATTTATAAAAAAATGCACGTAATAAAATTTAATATTATATTTGTATTTGTGTATACTAATCGAAATTATAAATTGTCTTTATCAATTTATATCAAAATAAAATCCCACAATTATTAAGATAAAGTATAATATTTAAAAAAAAAAAAAATCTATTTAAAAAAAAATTTTTTTAGACCTAGAAATTAAAAAAAAATTTAATGAGTAATATAAAAGGGAATTATAAAGACTAAAATAAAGGAATCAGTATAAAAAAAATTAATGAAAACGTTAAATAATAGTTAGCATAACATACATATTAACATACTATTTATAAATGGTTGATTTTTATTAAAAATACCGCTAAAGTGAAAGTAATGATTTTCTGTCATGCAAGCATACAGATCACTAAACGGAGCTTTAATTAGGCATAACTTTTCCATAATTTGAACCAGAAGTATTTAAATTAGTTTTAAATAACTGATAAAAATTGATGCAAATTTTTTATTATTATTGTGGTTATAAAGTTAAAAAAAATTGACGTAATTTTTTAAGATTGGCGTAATTTTAGCAATAAATTTGGAATTATCCTGTATCCTATTTTGGTTAATGGTACCAAGGAAAATGGCATTTGTTATTTCTGAATTAAATTTTAGGGTAGCAATTTTAACAATATTAGAAAAATAATATAATATAACAATTTTTTTGTGGTGGTTTAATAGAAAATATGTTTTACAAATAGGTGTATAATAGAATTTAAATAAATAAAAACTTGATTATTACAAATAAATACAAAATCAATTTTAAATACTGTTTGCGTTTTTAATAAAACATATATATACATACATACTTATATATATATATTATATATATATATATATATAATATATATAAACAGAGTGATTATAATTAAAGTGTCACTTTCACAATGCTGTAAAAAAAAAAAAAGAAACATTCGTCAAAATGAGTTCAAATTTGAACTGAAGAAACTTGAAGAAGGGGAATGGTACGGCATCAAAAAGGTTACAAAGTGTATTAATAGATGGCGTTAAAAGAGGTATAGAGAAAGCGAATTCGGCGGCCAGTGATGTTTGAATCGAAATGACAACGTATTTGGACTGAGTTGCACATTAAACCAACTGTAATGTTCAATGTGCTTGATTGTTTCGGTTTTTGGACGGAAAAAGGAGTTCCAAGTCATTCGATAGTTGCGACAATGTGTGTGGAAAGCCCATTCACCACCGCCAGGTCATACCCTATTGGATGAGAAAAACTGTAAATTTTGCGAAACTTTTTTGATGTAAATTTTTCAAAACTTTTTTTGAAATGCCATACCGTTTCCCCCTTAAAGCTTCAAGTATCTTCAGTTCAAATTTTAAATTGTGAAGAGTGTTTATTTTTATAAATAGCACACATAATACGAATTATTATTTAAAGAATGAAATGTATTTCTTTAATGTTAACTAGCAACATGTATTTTAATTGTTAAAAGCTGTTAAATTTAATACAACATTAAGATTCTGTTTTATCCCTTTCAAAAAATAAATGAATAAATAAATTGTTTAAAAATAACATCACATCATAAAAACACTTAATTTCGTTGAAGTATTAAAAAATAAAATTATTATTTAAAAGTTTAATTTTAATTTTATTATTTTTTTAAGAAAAAGAAAGAAATTTAAGGCTCATTAAATTCAAAGTTATTCAAATCCTTTTATTTTCTGCACCCCTAATACGAATAAAAATAATACTTTCTCTTCATTAAAAATTCTCTTTTAGCTTTAATTAGAAATTTAAATGATTTTGCAAGTAATGGATAAAAAAAATGTGCATAATCTTTACTCGAGAAAGTGAAGTAAAAATAAAAATGAAAGAAGTTAATTTAAAACTTTTCAGCAAATATGCTTCAAGAGATTCAAAACTCTCAGGAAAGAAGAATTTAAATCAGCTCTTATTTTTATTTTTCTGCTGAATTGCAAATCAAGAAGTTTTAAGAGATTGAAGCTGTTTAATATAAAGCTCTGATTATTATAATAACATCCATTAATCTTACTTACTGCAATATATTTCTTTAGAATTAAAGAACTAATGTTTACTGACAAGAGTTAATTTAAGAAAAATAATTATTTATTTGAGTTATTGGTTATTCAATAAGAAGCTTTCAAATTAAAAAACTTCACTTTTTTTTTAATCAATTTTTCTTATTACTGCTTCTTTAAGAAGCAAAATGGATTTCAATAGAAACATTTAAGTCGAGGTAATTTCAAATTATTATATTTATTTGTATATGAGCAAGTATTTTTTCTAGAGAAAATAACAAAATAGTTTTTAAGAATTATTATACCTATTTTACTTTCATAATGTTTTTAAAAAAAGTACCTTATCGTCACAATGACTTGAAGAAGGGAAGAAACGGTAGAAGGGGGACACAAAAAAAAAAAAAAAAAAATCGTTCCACTGATTTTACCCATTCAATTTTATGTGACCTTGCCGTGGGGCTTGGATGGGCTGTAACGGGGCAGTGTCACGACTATTGAACGACTTGGAAAAATGTCAAATTTTTCCGTAAATAAACCGAAACAATCCAGCGCATTGAACGCTATAGTTGGTTGAATTCGAAACTCATACCAAATACATTGTCATTTCGCTTTTAAATATCACTGGCAGCTTTCTTTAAATTATATTTTGTAATTTTTTATGCCTCTTCTTTCACAAAAATCTCCATCTATATCAACTCATTGGGACTGACGAATGTTTCTTTTTTTTAAAACCATTTTGAGAGTGAGGCTTTAATTATAATCACCCTGTATATATATATATATATAACATTTTATAAATAGCACTCATAATACGAAATATTATTTGAAGAATGAAATATATTTCTTTTATGTTAACTAGCAACATGTATTTTAATTGTGTACTAAGATTAAGTGTTTTATCCCTTTCAAAAAATAAATGAATAAATCAATTGTTTAAAAAAATAACATCATCATAAAAACATTTAATTTCGTTGACGTATTAAAAAATAAAATTATTTAAAAGTTTAATTTAAATTTTATTATTTTTTTTTTAAAAAAAAAAAAGAAATTTAAGGCTCATTAAATTCTAATTTATTCAAATCCTTTTATTTTCTGTACCTCTAATACGAATAAAAATAATACTTTCTCTTCATTAAAAATTCTCTTTAGCTTTAATTAGAAATTTAAATGATTTTGCAAGTAATGGATAAAAAAAAATGTACATAATCTTTACTCGAGAAAGTGAAGTAAAAATAAAAATGAGAAGAAGTTAATTTAAAACTTTTCAGCAAATATGCTTCAACAGATTCAAAACTCTCAGGAAAGAAGAATTTAAATCAGTTCTTATTTTTATTTTTCTGCTGAATTGCAAATCAAGAAGTTTTAAGAGATTGAAGCTGTTTAATATAAACCTCTGATTATTATAATAACATCCATTAATCTTACTTACTACAGTATATTTCTTTAGAATCAAAGAGCTAATGTTTACTGTCAAGAGTTAATTTGAGAAAATTTATGATTTAGTTGAGTTATTGGTTATTCAATAAGACGTTTTCAAATTAAAAAACTTCACTTTTTTTGAATCAATTTTTCTTATTATTGCTTCTTTAAGAAGTAAAATGGATTTAAACAGAAACATTTAAGTCGAAGTAATTTCAGAAATATTATATTTATTTGTATAATGAGCAGTATTTTTTCTAGAGAAAATAACAAAATAGTTTTTAAAAATTATTATACCTACTTCACTTTCATAATGTTTTAAAGAAAAGTACCTTATCGTCACAATGACTTGAAGAAGGGGGAAACGGTATGACATCAAAAAAAAAAAAAAAACGTTCCACTGATTTCTCCCAACCAGTTGCTTATGTCCATGCCGTGAGGCTTGGTGCTGTGTGGGGCAGTGTCACAACTGTTGAATGACTTGGAAGTCATTTTTTCCATAAAAAAACCGAAACAATCCAGCACATTGAACACTACAGTTGGTTGAATGCGCAACTCATACCAAATACGTTGTCATTTCGCTTTAAATATCACTGGCATTCGCTTTCTTTATGCCTCTCACAGCGCCATCTATTAATATAATTTGTAACTTTTTTGATGCCGTGCCTTTTCCTTTTTTTTTAAAACCATTTCAGTGAAAATTTGAACTCATTGTGACTGACGAATGGTTCTTTTTTTTAAAACCATTTTGAGAGTGAGTCTTTAATTATAATCACCCTGTATATATATATATAACATTTTATAAATAGCACTCATAATACGAAATATTATTTGAAGAATGAAATATATTTTCTTTTATAACTAGCAACATGTATTTTGATTGTTAAAAGCTGTTTGACTCTAATATAGTACTAAGATTAAGTGTTTTATCCCTTTCCAAAAAAAAAATGAATAAATCAATTGTTTAAAAAAATAACATCACATCATAAAAACATTTAATTTCGTTGAAGTATTAAAAAATAAAATTATTATTTAAAAGTTTAATTTTAATTTTAATTTTTTTTTTTTTTAAGAAAATAAAGAAATTTAAGGCTCATTAAATTCAAAGTTATTCAAATCCTTTTATTTTCTGCACCCCTAATACGAATAAAAATAATACTTTCTCTTCATTAAAAATTCTCTTTAGCTTTAATTAGAAATTTAAATGATTTTGCAAGTAATGGATAAAAAAAAATGCACATAATCTTTACTCGAGAAAGTGAAGTAAAAATAAAAATGAGAAGAAGTTAATTTAAAACTTTTCAGCAAATATGCTTGAGAAGATTCAAAACTCTCAGAAAAGAAGAATTTAAATCAGTTCTTATTTTTATTTTTCTGCTGAATTGCAAATCAAGAAGTTTTAAGAGATTGAAGCTGTTTAATATAAAACTCTGATTATTATAATAACATCCATTAATCTTACTTACTAAAGTATATTTCTTTAGAATCAAAGACCTAATGTTTACTGACAAGAGTTAATTTAAGAAAATTAATTATTTAGTTGAGTTATTGGTTATTCAATAAGAAGCTTTCAAATTAAAAACTTCACTTTTTTTTTAATCAATTTTTCATTATTGCTTCTTTAAGAAGTAGAATGGATTTAAACAGAATTTTTTTTAAGTTGAAGTAATTTCAGAAATATTATATATATTTGTATAATGAGCAGGTATTTTCTCTAGAGGAAATAAGAATTATTAAATTTTTAAGAATTATTTTACTTACTTCACTTTCATAATGCAATAGAAAAGTACCTTATCGTCACAATGAGTTCAAATTTTAACTGATGATACTTGAAGACGGGTGAAACGGTATGACATCAAAAAAAGTTCCACCAATTTTTCCCAACCAATTGAGTATGTCCTTGCCGTAGTGGATGGGCTTTCCACTCACGAACATTTTCGAACAGACCAACTTTTTGAGCCTTTTTCCTGTTATTTTTCTTCCGACAAAAAACCGAAACAATCAAGCACATTGAACACTATAGGTGGTTTGCTGTGCACGTCATGCCCAATACGTTGTCTTTTCGATTCACACAATCACTGGCAGTTGAATTCACTTTCGTTTTGCCGCTTACAACGCCATCTATTATTACACTTTGGACCTTTTTCTTAATGGCGTACCGTTTATCCCTTCTTCAAGTATCTTCAGTTCAAATTTGAACTTATTGGAAAGAGTGCTTCATTTTTGAGAGCATTTTGAAAGTGGGACTTTAATTATAACCACCCTCTATATATTTCTCTTATAAATCAGACTCTCGTGTGCTCAACGGACTAGTGGTCTGGACTTTGGTACCACAGGTTTCAGGTTCGAATCCTGTCGGTGGCATGGATGCTCGTTAGACTACTCACCCACATCATTCCCAAACTGTATAGGGACAACTCAGCTCTAGGCATAGTGATACGATGTGTTGTAGTAATAGTGGTTCGGAATACACGTTAACACGTCCCAGTATAATTAGACTAAAGTGTGCACAAGATGACCGTAGAGTGACAAACCAAACCGAAACTCGTGTTCTTTTAAGGTATGGTATAGTCTTTGTATGGTTATTGGTTATTAGTAGTATTAAGTAGTAAAGTTATTGTCTTCATAATTGGTAACTGCCCCAAATTTGCATGTCGTATATTTATTTGAATTTTGCTTCGGTTGTTCATGCTACTCTTGGGCAGCAAAGAAGGCATATAGTTCAATTTATTTTACAGTAGAATATCTATTAATAATTTACAATAATACTTGGCATTGTTCATTACAAAAATACCTCTTTAATTTTCTTTTATTTCTCGTCATTTTCACTCCAGTGAAAAAAAAAAAAAAAAAAAAAACTATGAAATTTTCTTCACGAAAATTTCATACAAGTATTTGAAATACGTGGAAAAAGGTCATTTAATATTTTTAAAACAAATTTTTTACTTTTGAATTTATTTTATTTTATCCAACCTCGAAAGCTTCACTGACATTTGAAAAATCACTTTTAAATATATAAAATAGGCTTATATTTATTAATTTACCTTTTCAAAAAATAATTTTTAAATATAATTTGAATTTTAATAACGAAGAATGGTTATTACTTTTTTTCTAATACCTATTCCGAATTTTTTTGCTCTTTGATCAAAAATTTGAATTCCATTTTGCAAAGGACTTAGTTACCTTAAAAGTAAAATAATAATTATAATAATAACTGCAATGCTTTTTTTCATGCAAAATATAGTTTTTGTGAATATTTAATTATGAGTGAAAATTAACTATTAGCGAGTTTTTAATTATTTATATTTTTAGTACATTATTAAAAATATATTTAAATAACAAGTGACATGAAAATTTAAAGATACTTCTTTCTTCACGATGAAATATTAATATAATTTTTTTATAATTAAATAAAAAGAGAATAAATCGCTAATGTTTGAATTAAAAATATGGTTTTTATTAAATTATAATAACGAAAATAATTTGCTTTAAAATAACAAAATGTAATATTTCTTTATTATAATGAAAATATTTTACTTGTTTTTCCCTCATGTTTGAAAATAAATGAATTTTTAATTTCTTTTACTCGTACATTTTAATCAATAATTGTAACTTAATTTAAAGTTCTCTAAAATATTTTTTAGGAAAAATTTACAAGACTTTAGTAAGGGTTAAGGGGGGTTTAAGGGGTTTAGTAAGGGGGTAAGGACCTTTAGTAAGGGGATCCATTTAATTAATACCGATAATTTTTCAGACAAATAATTTAAATGAAATATTTTTGGACACAATATTTTCCAGTATACCATAGATTGTCTACTATATTAAATTTTTCTTATAGAAAAATACATAACTGCAGATGACAGGATGTTTATTTTCTGCAAAATTATTTAATGTTTTAAAATCATTAGTGGATTATGTTAACATTTGTATTAATCTCATTTTTTTCTTAAATTTTAAGACATTCATATAGAGTTTTACATGTATAATTACATAACAACTATTATTTTTGAAACAAATTATATTATTTAGATCTTTAAAACAAACTTCAATATATATATATATATATATATAATAAGCAATTTAAAAATTCAATACAACGCGTGCTATTTCATATCTTAAAATGTTTTCACATAAAAAATCCACCTTTTTAAATAAAAAATAGACTTTTATTAAAATGTTGAATAATAAAATAATTTTAACTAAATGAACTTAACTTTTATTAAATGGACTTTAACTTATACGTTAAATTACAAAATAACTTTAATTAAATGGATTTAACTTTTAATAAATTGTAATAGTCCGTTTTTAAGAAATGGACTTTTTCCAAAATGTACTTTTTAAAAAAGGACTTTTACTAAAATGTAATAGTCCATTTTTAAAAAATGAACTTTTGCTAAAAGGTAATAGTCCATTTTTAAAAAGGACTTTTACTAAAATGTAAAATCGAAACTATTATCTTTTGCTGTCATTATCTTTTGCTATTATCTTTCTTAGGATATTGTTATATCGGTAAATTAAATATTACACGTATAGGTTTTTACACAGCATAATAATATAAATTCAATGTAGAGTTAAGATAATTATACATTATTCTATATTGAATCATTTTTGTTCTACAAAATTGCTTACTCATGGAAGACTAAAGAATTAAATGGTTCTTTCAAGAAATCCACACAAATGCAGACATCCTGTACTACAAATATATTTAATTAGCAATTATTATTTTTGAATGCTTCAGTTCAATATTTAAAGATATTTAAAACAACCTCCTATATATAATAAGAAAATTACAAATTCAATGCAACTCATTCTAATTCATATCTTGAAATGTATTCCATATAAAATGTCTATCTTCATAAAGTCAAAGCTATTAAATTTTTATATTATCTTTTATTATTACTATCTTTTGCTATTATCTTTCTTAAGATTAAATATTATACGTATGGGGTTTTACAACATGAGATATCAATTCAAAGCAGAGGATTAAGACCGTTATATATTATTCAATATTGAAATGTTTTTCACATAAAAGTTCATTTTTTAAAAATCTCATTCTTACTAATATCTTTCCTAGGATATTTTTGTATCGATTAATTTAATAGACGCGTATAGTTTGTTACAGCATAATAACATCGATTAAAAAGTAATGTTATATAGTATTCTATTTTGAAACAAGGCTTACTGGTAATTTCCCTGAACTTCACAAGGGGCGCTCTTGCAGTGCGTAGGAGAAAGCACAGTTGCATTAATAAGAATTTGAAAGGTTTTTTTTTTCTGTACATCAAGTAAAAAAAAAAATCCTTTTTTCTTTGAATTGAAGTGTTATGGTTTTTAAGAAATATAGTTACATAAACAAATCTCATGCTTTATTGAAATAGCCTCATGTGTTAAAAAAAATTGCTAATAATAAAATATTGTGTTAAGTGTTTTTAATTGCATTCTAAATTATATTATTTTTTTTAGATATGCTAAAAAATATCATTCTTGTTTATAAAAAAAAAAAGCCTTTAAATTTAAATAAATCATAAACATAATTATTGAAAACATCCAATTTACAATTTTTATATTTTTGATGAAAAGTTGAGTTTAAAAAAAAATATTGTTTCCTCATATTTATTTATTACTTTTATCATTCTTGGAAGTAAAATATTTATAAATAAACCATTCATTTAAGATCTTGCTTCATATTTCAGTTTTGTGAAAATTTAATTCATTTTTTATTAATTTATTTTTAACAGATTCTATTTCTATTAATTTGAATTGCATATACATGAAAAAAAAAAGTAAATTACATTGATTTTTTCAAGTTAAATACTGAAGTTGTTGTAAAATAAAATACAAAAATGCTATTTAGTTATATAAAAATTACAAAACATATATGCTTTTTTTTTTTTTAGTATTATAACAATAATGCATTGTAAAACGTTAAAATTACAATATTTATTTAATTAAATGCGACTTATAAATGTTACAATAACACTTTCTCTGAATTATATAGTCAGATTTTTTTTTAAGTGCTATAGTATTTGAGTTTTATTATAACATTTATTTTTTATATAGAAACTTTTAAGAGCTAAACTTTTAATTTTTAAACTATTTTTTAATCGCAGAATTTATCTTAAATAGATTTTTAAAAAAGATATAATCGTATATCTGAAATAGATTTAAGCAATTTTTTGTAATGCATAAAACATATAAAATATTTTTATAGTGTCGCAAATTGTTAAATATTTATGTATGATCCATAAATTTTAAAATGTTTATTTTTAATTGTGAGTCATTAAAATGATTTGTTTTAAATTTAATTGCCTAGATATGCTATTAAACTTTTTTTTTTTTTATTAAATGGTGTTTTAATGAAATGGATAGAGATGCAGATACGTTTAATTAGCAATTATTATTTTTGAATGTTTCAATTCAATATTTAATTATATTTAAAACGAACTCCTATTATAATAAGAAAATTAAAAATTTTATGAAAAAAGGCTAATTCATATCTTGAAATGTTTTTCATATAAAAAGTTCACCTTTTAAATAAAAAAAATTGACTTTTACTAAGTTGCTAAAGCACAAAATAACTTTAATTAAATGAGCTTAACTTTTACTAAATGGACTTTCACTAAAATGTTAAATTATAAAAATAACTTTAACTAAATCTAAAATGTAAATAGTTCATTATTAAAAATGAACTTTTACTAAAATTTAATAGTGGATTTTTAAAAAATGGACTTTTACTACATTAAATCATAAAATAACTTTAACCAAATGAACTTTACTTTTACTAAATGGACTTTTACCGAAATGTAATAGTTTATTTTAAAAAAATGGACTTTTACTTTTATTTAAAATGGCTATTATCTTTCTTAGGATATTTTTATACAATTTTATTAAACATTACACTGACACGGATAGGTTT
This sequence comes from Caerostris extrusa, assembly GCA_021605095.1. Classification (NCBI taxonomy): domain Eukaryota; kingdom Metazoa; phylum Arthropoda; class Arachnida; order Araneae; family Araneidae; genus Caerostris; species Caerostris extrusa. The sequence goes on along the minus strand of BPLR01009114.1, from coordinate 94,030 downwards.
ACACAGCATAATAACATCAATTAAAAGTAGAGTTATACATTATTATTTTAGTTTGAAACATTTTTGTTCTACAAAATTGCTCTCACTCATGGAAGACTAAAGAATTAAATGGCCCTTTTCACGAAATCGATACAGATGCAGACATCCTGATTTCAAATCAGGATGAATCATCCGAAGATCCCCCTGCTCCTGAGCAGAAAATGCACCCCAGCGAAGAGCAGGCACGTTCATTTCCTTTGATGATGTCAGGCAAATTAAGGATATGACGCTGAAAGACGGAAATGATTGTCAAGTCAATCTTCTTCTTTGTTCTCCAGTTTGTATCTCTCTAACGACCGTGCACTTTTTGTCTCTGACTAAGACGGAATTGCAGTTTGCAGTTTTCGAACACTTTTTTAATGTTTTTGAAAGAAGAATTATGAAGATTTTTTTTTTTTTTTTTTTTTTTTTTTTTTAGTTTTATTTTAAGTAGTTTTGATGCTTTTTTAATGTTTTTTGAAAGAAGAATTATGAAGATTTTTGTTTGGTCATATTTTTCTATGCTACTGTTTTATAAAGGGACAATTATCATTTGCCTATGTCGATGCTTAGGACTGTACTATTGAGACTTTTTGTTCGGTAAACTACTGTTTGTTTGCTCAACTACTGTTTGTTTGATGAACTGGTCGATACTACTGTTTGTTTGGTCGATACTACTGTTGTTTGTCGATACTACTTTGTTTGTTGCTCGATACTGTTTGTTTGGTCAACTACTGTTGTTACTACTGTTTGTCGATGCTACTGTTTATTTGTTCAACTACTATTATTGGTCGATACTACTGTTTGTTTGGTCAACTACTGTTGTTCATCGATGCTACTATTTTGTTTGGTCAACTACAGTTGTTGGTCGATACTACTGTTTGTTTGGTCGATACTATTTGACTTTTGCTTGCTAGGGCAATACTATTTGATTTTTGCTTGACTAGGTAGATACTATTAAGACTTTGTTTAGATTTCACGATGTAGTTTATTCAACCAGATCTCAATTTATCTGTGACGGAATTGACTAATTAGACAGATAAATTTAAATTTTGACTGAATTGAATAGTAATAACCAGATAGATAAATTGAGACATTGACTGAATGACTGAATTGAAATGACTAATCAGGAAGATAAATTGAGATTTTGACTGAACTGAATTGCCTAATCAGACAGATAAATTAAACCTTGACAATTAAATTGAATTGAATAATCAGATAGATAAAATTGAGACTTTGACTGAATTGAAATGAAAACAGTTGATGTTCAGTTTTTGGTCTGAAACCGTTTGAATGGGTGAAGTGTAATTTGATGAACTGTTCCATTAAATGAACTGCTTTGTTGGTTCCGGTGTAATCTGAGCATCTTGTTAGTTAAAAATTACTAAAAAAAAAAAAAAATAAAACTAAAACTACTTTTTGAATCATGGAATGCAGAGAATAGAACAAAAAATACTTCAATATTCAGGTATTTCAAAAAAAGAAAAAGCAGTTTTATATGCTATGCTATTTTATTAAAAGAAACTCGTTCGTAAGGTTTTCAAATAATACATATATAACTGTGCTTCAAATTGTTTTCTAAATAAGAGAATATATTAACATACTGATACCATTAGCCATCGAAATTTACCCATTAGCGATTAACAGATTTATTTATTACATCAATAATATATTAAAGCAATATTTTTATTAAAAAAATCTAAAATAATAGAAATTTAGTCTAAAATACAATAACATTTTAGTAACTTAACACAAAATTATTACATTTTAGTAACTTAACACATAATTAAAACACATTAACTCAACAACATAAATAGTAATAATCTAAAATGTAGTAAAATTTTTAAGGGCGTTCATCTTTTGAGATATTTTTAATTATATAAAAGCTAAGATTGCTTTACCAAATTTTTATAAAATTAAAATATTCCACATACCATATCCTCAAAATCATTTCCATTTTTTGTATGTCTTAAACTGAAAATTGATAATGAAATATAATCTTAATATTATAAAAATTTAAAAATACTGTAACTTTTAAATATATTTGATATTATGATTTAAATAAAATTCATATCATACATCTCAAAATGTTACAGAAATTTGAAAACCTTACAAGTTTCATTTTAGATACATATCAAATTTTACAGATTTAATATACCTCAGGTTTTTGTTAATTAAATTTTTAAACATATTTTTTCAACGCTCTTGTTACGAAACTAATTTTAGAGATGCTGTAAAAAATAAATTCTAACAAACATTTTCTAATGTTGTAAATATTTTATACAACATTTCAATTAACAACAAAATGTCAAAAAAGAGGAGTATGAAATATAAAGAAGGAATTCTAAAAAAATTTTAGAAATTAGTTTAACGTTCTTTGAACTCTTAAAAATGACAAAATTTACATCGAAAGAAAATGCAAAAAAAAATTACTTATTTAAAATCAGTGCTACAAAGTTTTAAAGCTTCGAAAAATATATAAATACATCAACAAACGTAAATTAGGAAAAGAAAAAAATTTTGGAGAATTTGGTTTTAAAAAAAAAATTAACATCTAAAAATAAAATATGTGTATTTATAAAGACTATTATAATTTATAAATATAAAATGTCAAAAGTCTATTCATTAAAATTTACAAAAACATTATTATTAATAATTTCTAATTAAAATTAAATGCAAAAAATACTATTATAGTTTTTTTTTTATCACTCCCATCCCTATGAAAAGTCATTAGTTTTCATCTTTTAGAGCTATTTTTAAAACAGCTATTTGAAAATATAAATATGGAAAAGAGTCATAAATATATATTTTTTCTAACATATATTTTCCATAAACATCTAAATAAATATTTACAATAAATTACAGAGGTATAATCCAAAAGTTATATTTTTAATATATATAAACAAAATTTAAATTAAAAAATAATTTAAAAGTTAAATTTAATTTAGTTAATATTACAATTTTCTCTAATAAAATAGCATCGAATTTAATGTAAATGAAAATATTTAATGTAAATTTATTTAATGCAGCTATTATTTTAAATGGTTTTTTTTTTTAACTTTATTATAAAGTTTTAAATTTTTCTTTTAAAACTGTATAGATAAAACTGTATATTTTTAAACCATTATATGCCATCTATTAAATATATATTATAGATAATTAATAAATTAGAGATAATTAATCAAGTTTTTAACTTTAGAAAAACAATTAAATGTTATTTATATTTGATTTTAAATACTTTTTCTAAGTAATATATAATATTAATATAGCATTTAGAAATAACTATTTAAAAATCAAAAAACTTTTAAGTTAGAATAACTATATAATAAAATAAATTATTATAATTATTTAATGATATATATATATATATATATATATTATCATTAAGTATATAATATATTAATATTTAAGTATAGTCAAATAGTATTAAGTATTCAATATATAAGTTTATAATATATATAAAATATTTAAAAACACACTCTATTATATAAAATATTGCCCTTAAGAATGAAAATGTTTAATATAAAAATATTTTCTATAAATAATAGTTCAAATATTTTATGACTACGCAAAATATTTAAACATATTTTATTCATCACTAATCATAAAAAATAGAAATAGAAATCTATTTTACAAAGAATAAAATTATCATAATACTCCATTTTTAACAGAAAGAAAACCAATTAACAATTGCTCTTTTCACGAAAAAATAAAAACAATGCCAAATCTTTTCAATTTTCAATTAAAGAAAAACAGTAGAAAGGGAAAATATTTAATCGTCTCTTTTGATTTTCCGAAAGAGAAATGAAATAAGAGAGTATTTTATCGCTTTAATGCTTTCAAATTGAGAATAAGAAAACAAATAAATTAAAATCAATGAAATGATGAACAATTACTGATTTTGTTCTGTTTATTTATTTAAACATTAAACTGAAAACAGTCAGTCATTAAATTGAAACAGTTAAATACAGTCAGAGTAATCCATTCATAAATGATCTTCAAGTAACTTAAATCCTATCTAATATTTCATGAATAAAAAAAATAATTCGCACACATTTAATTGTTCGTTTTTCATTAGTTGTTATTTTAAAATGCGAATTAGAGAGACTGAAATAGAAATTCTAGGCGGTTTTAATCAGTAAGAGAAAATTAAACTGCACTTTTGAAGTCATAATTATTATTACAGTTTATGCTTATTTAATATTTTTTTATAAAATGTTCATTGCAGATTTAAAAAAAGATTGATTTTTTTAAATACTTATTTTTAATTAACTATATAAAAATCTTAAATATTGATAAGATAAAGATATAATATTAAAGAAGATAAACTTCCAAAATTTTCAAGATATATTATATAAATTATTATTATATATAAACTTATATTATTATTATTATTATTTTACGCATATTATTCATAATCAGCATTGGCGCAACAGCCCTATGGTGGGCCAAGGCCGTCTGCCTAATGGCCAGATTTCGAGACATGAGATGTTGTTTTTTTACGAGGTAGGGTTATCAGCCCTACGTCCACGCTCTACAGTAATGTTAGACGGTGACCTATGGCTCAAAGTGGATTACGAACCACTACAAACATCCATGGCACCGCCCGGACTAGAATCCGAAGTCTGTTGTACCGAGCGCCAAAGTGCTAGCCACTCGGCCATTCAGGCCCCATTTTTATATAAACTTGTTCAAAATATTTTATATATTTTAAATTGTTATATAAATAACCTTAAATTTCAGATTTAATGTTAAATAAAATATTACTTGTAATTTATAAAAAAATTAATCAAATAAAAAAATTCTTTAAACTTTTTTTCCTTACAGTATAATCATAATTAATAACTTAATTTAAAAATGGTTATTGAATAGCTATTTCGGCTTCAGTGTTTAAAAATGCTATTCTGTAATTCTTAAAAAAGCGACAATATTATGTTTCTGTAGGCTTTATGTTTATGTATTTTTAATCTATGTAAATAATTGAGCTGTAAAATGTTCTAAATGAAATTAAAATAAAACGCATTTTATACAAAAACAGACAATACAATATTGATCTATTTCTCCCTTCTCTATCTCTCTCTCTATTTATCTATATGTATGTATATCTAGGGGTATGATGGCAAGCGGCTAGCACTCTGGCACTCGGTATTCGAATCACGGTTGTGCCATGGCTGTTTGTAGAGCTTCGGAATCCATTTTAAACCGTAGGTCCCGGTCCCTAATAGGATCGTAGAGCGTTCTGGCGGTAGTGTGACTCGCCTCAGTAGCATATCTTCAAGCCTGGATAGTGCTAAATGCGTACAACAGTGCAGGTTTTGCTTATGGCACAAGGATTAACCGTCTGCATTGCCAGCTGCTTTAGAACAACAACATGTTTGTATATCTATCTGTCTATCTATTTATTTATCTGTCTATGTATATATACATCTTTCCCTATATTTATCTCTTCTTATCTCTATATGTACCTCTCTCTCTCTCTCCGGTCACTCTATCTCTCTCCCTCAGTGTGTGTATATATATATATATATATATATATATACACACTGATGCCAAAAATGTATTGTAGAAAATTATATATGTGTAATAATATATGTGAAAATTATATATGTGAAAATTAATATGTGTAAAATTATATATTGTAGAAAATTATATTGTTCCATTGTATATATGCATACTCCTTTTCATGGATATCGTTTGAACGATATATAAGATGAAATGATGTAGCATCCTCTGGTGGCGACTTACATCAAGGGAATTGCATAAAAATCACTCACTATGCTTTGTCCAACACTCACAAAACAAGTATTATATATAAAAAAAATGTTTTTAAAGTCAATTCCTCCTTTTTTTTTTTACTCTATTACGGAAAGTCCTTTATAAATTTAATTACTGAATTAATATTTGAAAAAACCGTATTCACGTCAAGTTTCAACCACTGCAAGTTCAAAAAAATGTATTTGAACTTGAGTGGATGAATAAAAAGTATTTTATGAACGATTGAAAATTTGAAAAGATATATATAGGGAGAGTGTGAGCTAATAGAAGGAATTGAAAAAAAAAAACTTAATACAAATCATTACTAGCAAAACATGGATTAGTGACATATTTATGTCTCCAATACATTGTATTTTAATAAAGCGTTGACAATGCACCCTAATAAGATAATTTACAAAATTAATTTTGTAAAATATCTCTAAAAGGTATGGAATTAAAAGAAATTAAACGGATTATTAAAAATCTAAAGAACGTCATTTGGTCACAGCGTCAATATAATACTTTTTTTGTATAATACAACTATAACGTCTATTCGAATCATTTGAGTTTTCATTTAATTTGCTTTATATTAATAAATAATAAAATCAATATTATATATAAATCGCAAATACATTAAATATCCTGTACAACCTATGTAACATAAAACATCATTATAAATGGCATTTAAAAAAATATAATTCCTTCATACATTTTTAATTAATCAAAGACATACAAAAAAAAACTGCTGAAACAGTAAAAAACCCCCTTTTTTTTAAAATTAATAAAATAAAACAGGAATTCAGATAATAAGAATTCAGAAGTAAATAGTTTAGAATAAAAATAAATCCAACCCGTATAAATGAACTTTTAAAATAAACAAAGTAAATAAATAAATAAAATCATATTTACCGTTTTAATTTCGGGTAAAATTTGTAGATCAGAATAAGAAACAATTCTTATTTCTTGTTCATTCAAATGTTTACAAATTGTGCAAAAAATTAATAAAATCTAATTAATTTAATCTAATTTAATCCACATTAAATATGGATTATAAGACACAACGACAACACAAACATGGAACGCTTCAAGAAATATAATGCCATTTATTAATTCGTAATTCTTTTGCATACGATACTATATTTGAACGAAGTTATGACGTCATCCATAATTCTTTAGCAGATGATTTTTAACGAATATAACCTCGATTCGATCATTTAAGTTTTCATGTTATTTGCTTTAGCTTAATAATTACTAATAATAAAATCATAATAATAATATCATAATAAAAATACAATAATAATAATAATATCATAATAAAAATACAATAATAATAATAATAATAATATCATAATAAAATCATAATAAAATAATAATGGGTAAAAAAATGGTAATGGTATAAAATTCATGTAATTTGTTTATGTTTGCAAATTAAATGTATACCATTTGTAATGATGTTTATGCTACATGGTTATTGTAATTAAGAGTAAAATTTATTGAATGCATTTGCGATTTATATATAATATTGATTTTACTATTATTACTATTTTATTATAATATTGATTAATAATTATTACGTCAATATAATATTGGTGGATTTCATAATATTGATTTTATTATTATTATTATTATTATTATTTTATTATAATAATAATAATTTAAAACCAATATTATAACTAAATCACAAATACGTTAAATAAATTTTTCTCTTAATTACAATAACTCATGTAACATAAAACACCATTACAAATTGTATTTAAAAAATATATAATTCTTTCATTCATTTCTAATTAATTAGACATACAAAAAAAAAATTGACTACCGAAACAGTGAAAAAATTTTTACAACAGAATAAAATAAAACTGGAATTCTGATAATAAGAATTTAGAAGTAAATAGTTAAGAATTAAAATAAATCTTTAAACTTTTTAAACTTCTCAAGCACTTTTAAAATTCTCAAGAACAAATAAGTAAATAAAAGCATATTTACCGTTTTTATTTTAGGAAAATTTGTAGAAACGAATAAAAAAAAAATTCTTATTTCTTGTTCATTCAAATGTTTACAAATGGCGAAATAAAATAACACATTAAATATGAATTATTAAACACAAATGCAACACAAACATGGAACAAATAAATAATTCTAACGCCATTTATTAATTCTTAATTCTTTTGCATACGATTTTTGAACGAAGTTATGACGTCATTGTAATGTCATGACATCATCCATAATTCTTTAACAGACGATTTTTAGCTAATATAACCTCTATTCGAGTCATTTAAGTTTTCATGTAATTTGATTTAGCTTAATAATTACTAATAATAAAATCATAATAATAATAATAAAATATAATAATATAATAATATAAATATTATAATAAAACCATAATATAATAATATAAATATTATAATAAATAAATATTATATATAATAATAATAATAAAAAAAGACGTGTTTATGACGTCATTCGTAATCTTCAGCAGACGATTTTTGAGCTCAATAGTTTGAAATTGAAATTTAACTACAAGAAAAAGATTTTGAATATATTGAAAGAATAAAATTAATAAAAATGTTTAATTAATAATAAATATAATAAGTCTAAAAATAATTAAATAAATTATTAAATAATTTTGAATACATTTAAAAATAAATTAAATTTATAAATAAATAGAACTAATAAGGTTTTGATTTAATTTAATGAACATAAGATTTTTTTTTTCCGTAATGCGTGGCAACGCTCGAAATAAAAATAATAATGATTTTCTTGAGTATTATTGCTGCGTGATGGAGACTGACGCATGAAATTCTTACTTTTTTATGAAGATATGAAATTAAACCAATGATAATGACAGAAATGGAAATAAAAAGGTATGTATTTATGTTTTTCATTTAAAAAACACTTACTTACAAAATTGGCGCCTATAAATATAAACACATTATAAATCAAATATAATGAAATTTTATTTATACCGAAAAAAAACTTCTCCATGTTTTTCAAATACACACAAAAAATTTCATCAAAATTGGTTGAGCCGTTTAGGTGGAGTTCAGTGACAAAAATTGTACAGAAGAATTATATATAAATAATGATTATAAATTTGATAACATATTGATAGATATATTGACCGTAGAACGACAAACCATTTATAATTATAAAATGTAAATATTGGTTGTTCTACATGAAATGTATTTTTGAGTATACAATTTCTTAAAAATTTACAAAAAGAAATTGTGTAAATATTTAATCAATAGATGATATATAGATAATGGCTATTTTTTTTTATTTTTACAATGTTTAATCATGTATTTCTAAGAAATAAAAAATTATTTTACCATATTTAAAGTAATATAATTAAGTCTTTAAAATAATTTATAACTTTTAACTTTTAAAAAATAATTTGTAACTTTGATATAATAATTTATAAACATTTTTACTAACTTAAATTTTAAGTCTCCAAAATTAATTTGTAACTTTTGAAATTTTTTGGTAATCTTTAAAATGTAATTTGTAACTATTTTGATATGTTACTTTTTTGGTAATTTTGATATAATAATTTATATTTTGAACATTTTTTTGGTATATTTTGAACTTAAATGAATATTTTGATATGTTATATTTTCGTATATTTTTGTTACGTTATGTTTCGTATATTTTGATATGTTACGTTTGTTTCGTATATTTTTGGTATGTTATGTTTTGTTTGGTATATTTTATGTTACGTTATGTTATCGTATATTTTGATATGTTACGTTTGTTTGGTATATTTTTGATATGTTATGTTATGTTTGGTATATTTTGATATGTTATGTTATGTTTGGTATATTTTTGGTATGTTACGTTATGTTTGGTATATTTTGATATGTTACGTTATGTTTGGTATATTTTGATATGTTACGTTATGTTTGGTATATTTTGATATGTTACGTTATGTTTCGTATATTTTGATATGTTACGTTATGTTTCGTATATTTTGATATGTTACGTTATGTTTTGTTTTTTGATATATTTTTCGGATATGTTATGTTTTGTTTGGTATATTTTGGTATGTTAATATGCATCTTCATATATTTTTGCTGGTAATTATCGCAATAGAATAGTAATCAAGAATAAATTTGATTAATTTTCAATAAATAGAAACAATAAAATAGACGAAATTAAAATAAGAGTCACATTTTTAATCAAATTTTTGATAAGGAATTAGTTTTGATTGGATATATATTCAAATAAACAGTAGTATTTAAATTACGAAGTCATTTGCGGAATACATTAGAATCCAATACAATTTCGAATGCTTTATTGGATTAGAAATTAACCCAAAACTCGCTAATACCATGCAACTTGCAAATGAGCCACATTTTCATATTAGCTTCTAGTAAATTACCACCTTCAGAGTCCATCTCCAAACTACTCGTGACTTTCCTGGAAAATAGGTCTTAATAATCACTGGGAGACTGCGGGCTTGTGCAACACCGTCTTCCAGTGAATCAGCGTGCTATTAATTGGGGATGCATTTAGAATTAATCACTGTTTGGGAGCTCGCGGTTTGCTTCTGTTACGCGTCGTTATTTTGCTACTCCGCGTAACAATTATGTCAACACGTCATTATCGTTAACACGCTGACGCTTATCATCTTACAAATGTTTCGAATTCGGGAAGTGTTGTTGTTGAGGATTTAAGCCTATGCTAATACTGTCAATAAAAGTAAGAATTTCAGCAATTGTAGTTAGCTGTTTCATTAACTGGAAGATATATTTTAAAAATATTGTTGTTGTTGTTTCTAATATAGCTGGCAAAGAATGCTAATTGTAGTTAGCTAATTAATTAACTAGAAGGACTAAAATTATAACCTATTTCCAAGAAAATACATGGATGTGTGTGAGTGGTTCGGAATACATCTGCAAATAGTAGGTCCCGTTTATTAACAAGTGTGCAAAAAATGACCGTAGAACGACAAACCAAATCGAAAAAACGATTCCGAAAGTTATAAACCTTTGTAGTTTAATTCATTTTATTTATAATTATAAAATGTAAATATTGTTTGTTCTACATGAAATGTGCTTTTTAGTACACATTTTTTAAAAAATTACAAACAGAAATTGTGTGAATATTTACTCAACAGATGATATAGATTAATAAAAAGACATTTTTTTTTTACAATGTTTAAACGTGCATTTCTAAGAAATAAAAAAAATATTTTACCATATTTAAATTAATATAATTAGGAATTTAAGAGAATTTGTAACGTTTAATTTTTTTAAGTCTTTCAAAATAATTTGTAACTTTTTGTGATATACTTGTAAAAAGTATATAATAATGTATAAAAATTTTTACTAATTTAAATGAAATTTTATATGCATATTCATATATTTTTAGTTATGTTATGTTTGGTATATTTCGGTATGTTATGTTATGTTTGGTATATTTCGGTATGTTATGTTATGTTTGGTATATTTTGGTATGTTATGTTATTTTGGTATATTTTGGTATGTTATGTTATGTTTGGTAAATTTTTGGTATGTTATGTTTTGTTTGGTATATTTTGATGTTAATATGCATCTTCATATTTTTTCTAGTAATTATCGCAATAGAATCATGAATAAATTTGATTAATTTTCAAAAAGAGAAACAAAAAATAAACAAAATTAATATAAGAGACACATTTTTATCAAATTTATTGATAAGGAATTAGCTATTGTTAGATGTATATTCAAATATATATCTGTATTTAAATTACGAAGCCCAGTAGAATGCTTATAATTTTATTTCCTTATGTATCTGTAAGCTTATTACATTTTTATAGAAATAATCAAGATTATTTGACAAAAAGTATCACTAAAATGGTTAAAATCTTTAACTTTTCGTAATATCATATTTTTGCATTGAGGATTTTATAATGTTTAAAAAACGTATTTTAAGAAATAAAAAATTATTTTTGTGCAATTAATTTCAATTAACATTAGTTAAAAATTATTTTTAAAACTAAAACTATTAAATTATAAACATTTTTACTAATTTAAAGGAAAATTATGTATGGATATATTTTGTCGGTAATTATAACAATAGTAATCATGAATAAATTTGTTTACTTTTCAAAAAAAAACGAAAAAATATACAGGCTTTAAAATAAGAGTCATATTTTTTATTAAATTTGTTTATAATTAATTAGTTATCATTGTTTATATTCAAATAAAATGTATTTAAATTACGAAGTCATTTTTTTAAAAAACATTAGAAACAATAAATTCCGAAGACTTTTTGATTCAACAAATTATAGATTAAAATTTTACAATGTTTATGCAACATTTCAAATAAAAAAAAAATATTTTACCATATTTAAATTAGTAAATTATCACCTTCAGAGTCTCTTCTCCAAACTACTCGTGACTTTCCTGGAAAATAGGTCTTAATAATCACAGGGAGACTGCGGGCTTGTGCAACACCATCTTCCAGTGAATCAGCGTGCAATTAATTGGGGATGCATTTAGAATTAATCACTGTTTGGAACCCCGCGGTTTTTTCTGTTACGCATCGTTATTTTGCTGCTACTTTGGTAACAATTATGTTTGGTATAATTTAACACGCTGATGCTTTCCTCTTGTAAATGTTTCGAATTCGGGGAAGTGTTGTTGTTGAGGATTTTAAGCACATATTGATCAGTAAAACGAAGAATTTTAGCAATCGCAGTTAGCTAATGAATTAACTGAATAAATTTTTAAATATATTCATGAAATATATTGTAAAGAATAAATGGAAATTCTGAATTTATGGCAGATCATATAAATTATAACCTCCTGCTTCTGAAAATACATGAAAGTTAATACATCTGCATTTATTTCATTTATTAACAATTTGAAAAACAGTAGGGGCCTAATGAACGACTGGCTAGCTCCTTATGTACTGAGTTCCGGTGGTGCCATGGATTTTGTAGGGGTTCGGAATTACTTTGAAAAAAGTAGGTCCCGGTCCAATAGGAACGTACAGCGTTATCATATGTTTGTGTTACTTTATGTTTAGCTTATTTTCAGAAATAAAAACATCTCCTGGTTAGTGCAAAATGAGTAACATCGGTTAAAAGCGCTTGCCTAAAGGCATAAAATTACATTATAAGTGTTTACCAGCTGCATTAAACAAAAAAAAAATTGATATGCATCTTCATATATTTTTGCTGATAGTTATCGCAATTGGATAGTAATCATGAATAAATTTGTTTAATTTTCAATAAATAGGAACAATAAAATAAACGAAATTATGCAATCATTAAAATACGAGTAACATTTTTATCAAATTTATTGATAAAGAATTAGTTATCATTCGATTTATATTCGAATATAGTATCAGTATTTAAATTACGAAGTCATTTGCGAAATGAATTAGAATCCAATATAATTTCGAATGCTTTATTGGGTTAGAAATTAACCCAAAACTCGCTAATAACATGCAACTTGCAAATGAGCCAAATTTTCATATTAGCTTCTAGTAAATTACCACCTTCGAGTCCATGCTCCAAAGTTACTCGTGACTTTCCTGAAAAATAGGTCTTAATAATCACTGGGAGACTGCGGGCTTGTGCAACACCATCTTCCAGTGAATCAGCGTGCAATTAATTGGGGATGCATTTAGAATTAATCACTGTTTGGGAGCTCGCGGTTTGCTTCTGTTACGCATCGTTATTTTGCTGTTACTCCGCGTAACAATTATGTCAACACCGTCATTATCGTTAACGCACTGACGCTTATCATCTTACAAATGTTTCGAATTTAGGGAAGTGTTGTTGTTGAGGATTCTAAGCCTATGCTAATACTGTCAATAAAAGGAAGAATTTCAGCAATTGTAGTTAGCTGATTCATTAACTGGAAGATCTATTTTAAAAAATATTGTTGTTGTTGTTTTTCTAATGCAGCTGGCAATACAGAAGTTAATCTTTATGTTATGTGCAAAGGCTGCACCACTGTTACTCATTTAGCACTACCCAGGAGGCACGTGGTAGCTTTCAAGATATGCTATGGACGCGAGTAACACTACCTCCAGAAAGCTCTAGGTTCTTACTAGACGAAGTCCTACGTTTTAAAGTGGATTCCAAAACACTACAAACATCTATGGCACCACCAGGATTTGAACCCGAAACCTATGGTATCGAATGCCAGAGCGCTAGCCACTCGGCCATCAGCCCCTATTTCAAGAGTATATCATGAAGTATATTTTAAAGAATAAATGGAAGGTCACTGTAATTTGATGGCAGGTGACACAAATTATAGCCCTTCCCCCGAAAAAAATGTGTTGGCTGGTTGCCAATTGACCAGTTTTCTGCCTTTTGGTACCCCAGACTTTAGGTTCGAATGCTGGCGGTGGCATGGATGTTTGTTGGTGGTTCGGAATCCACATTAAACTGTAAGTCACGGTCTATTTAGTCCGAAACTTAACCATACTGACCAAACCTAACCTTACTGGTCTCCGATTGGATTTCTTTGCATTTCTTAGAAATTTAGGGTTAGGCAACCCCCTTATGAGTTAGATTGGTGAGGTTCGGTGGTCTTCGTGTATGCAACGAACAGCCCACCGACGGATACAGGAGAGGAGAGTAACTCCTGAAAGGAATTTTAGGTTAATTATTTGGCGATTTTGTTTTGAATCAGATAAAATACACCGAAACCTCCACCAGGTAGCCTGATTATCGATGCGAGATGCTTTACACACTTTGTTACGACTGCCGTCGAGTCAACTCGTTTCTGAATGTAGAGATTACAGCAGTGGTGTGCCCAGTCAGAAAGGATGACTGTGGTTCGAATTTGCTGACATCATGTTTGTAGTCATTACTTTCAAATACGAGAAGATTCGATGGCGATTGCGATAACGCGTATAAATCATCTAACATCGATAGTCACGCTACCTGGTGGGGTCTGTGGCTTAGTAAAAAAATTCATTTTCATTAAATTACACAAGATATGTCCCTGCTGCAATTTATTTTTCCTTACTGGTCTCCGATTGGATTTTTTTGCATTCCTTACCCCCATAGTAAGGGTTAGGTAGACCACCTTACCTGTTAGATAGCTGAGAATGGATCATTGGTGATACTGGTGTATGAAACGAACAGCCCACCGTCGGATACAGAGGGGAGGAGATTTAATAGGATCCCGGAAGGACTTTTTAGTGTTAATTATATGGCGATTTTGTTTTGAATCAGATAAAATACTCCGAAACCTCCCACCAGGTAGGGTGACTGTCGATGCGAGATAATTTACGTACATTGTCATGATCGCCATCGAGTCAACTCGTTTCTGCATGTAGAGATTACAGCAGTGAAATATCCAGTCAAAGTTAGCGTGTAGGAAGACTGTGGTTCCAATAGGCTAACGACATTGTTGTAACCTGTCAAAAATGCTGTATATACCTAAAATTTTTGAACTATTTACCATGAGAACTCTTTACCATTCCACTTAACTGTAACCGTACTTCGGTGTAAGAATCTTTCGCCTCGCACTTTACAACTTTGTTGTTGGTAGTTATCGGTGGTAGACGCGGGTTTATTTGTGCTTGTATTTCTATTATTTATCTGTGTCATATCGTCATTGTAATGATTAAATAAAAGTATTTTAAATATATTTCAATTAACTCTCTATATCCCGTCCATTTAGATTTTTAAATCTTACAGTTCGTTTTGATAGAAAGGCAAGAGAAATTTTAATATGAAACTTTCTAGTTTGGCTGACTGTTTTTGGTGAGGTAAAATAATCATTGCTTTAAAATTCGAGGAGACACAACAGCGATTGTGACAACGTGTGTAAATCATCTCGCATCGATAGACGCACTTCCTGGTGAGATCTGTGGCTTGTGGTTAAATGCATCCTCTGACGCAGAAATCGTGAAATCGAATCTAAGACTGACCAGGGCGGAAACTGGTATTTACAATCCGACATTCATTTCGGTTGGGGGCGTTCGAATGTTCCATTGCCCTAGTTAAACAGTAGTCGGCCAATCAAATGCTAAGCGATTAGGCATGGATTTATACCAGACAATCAGGCTTTGATTAGGGTTTATTTGACGTGATTGGCTTATGTGATGTGTGTAGTTTTCGAAGCATCTACGGATTGCTGTTTAGGCTTGTAAACTTCCACCAAGTCTCGTATATATTGAACGATGTGCTTTAATTGAAATTGCTTCTTTTTATACAATGTTACATAAAAGGTAATGTATTTCATAGTAGCGTTTATTGTTTTTAACGTTAACTTTAACGTTCGTTCGTTGTTTTCATTATCGAATTAAATATTTAAAGTGATTTGATTTGTTTTATAGTAAACAATAAGTCTTTGATTAGAAAAAAGTTAATGAGAATTGAGTATGATATGCTTATTTATATTTTCAAAGTATGTAAGAATTGTTGTTTATGTCTGTGAACTAAATCAGCGTTAAAATTAAATTTATTACAGGATATGCAATATTTATAATTCTATAAATGCCTTTTTTGGTATATTATATTGCAAATGAAGTTAAATTCTATATTAAACGCCTATAGGGCCTGATGGCCGAGTGGCTAGCGTTCTGCTGTTCGGTACCACAGGTATCGATTCGAATCGTGACGGTGCCATGGATGTTTGTAGTGGTTCGGAATCCACTTTAAACCGTAGGTGCCGGTCTAATAGAATCGTAGAGCGTTCTGGGGGTAGCGTTACTCTAGTCTGTAGCCTATCTTGAAGCCACACGTGCCCGTTGAGTAGTGATAAATGAGTAACAGTTGTGCAGCCCTTGCTTATGTCACAACAACACACAACTGTAACAATCTGTAAAACAATTATGAGCAAGAGGAATTTCAACACTTTTAAAAATTACAATTACAATAAATATATATACTTTAAAAATCTTCCGGAACAGCATATGCTGGAATTTCTGCTGCTTAGTTAGGCTTATTTCAGAACAATATTATATTAAAGGGATGTTGGAATGATAAAATTAAAACCGTAATTATTAAAACTGTAACTATTATATAAAAAGTAACTTATTTCATAGTAGCATTTATTGTTTTTAACGTTGTTCCGTCACTAACGTTCGTTATTTTCATTATCGAATTAAATATTTAACGAGACTGACATTGTTTTACAGTAGACAATGAGTCTTTGATTATAATATATTTAGGTTCGAAAACCTTCATGACTTACATTTAAGAAACGAAATACACATTTATTTTAGGTAAAAAAATAAACACAATTCTTTTGATTTAAATAAAAATACAGCTCAATTTTGAAATATAGTGAAATGAGTACATTCAAATAACAACATTTATATTTAGAATAGTGGGTAACTTCAAATAATAAGATAATCTCCATATACCAAATGCAATCGACATAACTGCTATCATATAACTGTAGTTAAAAATACTGTTTTAAAAAATGCATTGATGCAAAAATGACAACATAAGCAATGGTCAGATTTTTCAACAGGTTTCTAAAGATATATGACACTATACAAGAACAAAATATCGGGATAATAGTAAAATTAATAAATGGCTAAAATATGAAGTAAATAATTAAGAGTTAGCAGAATAACTATCAAAATTAATAAAACACCATAAGAGTGAACTGCAGCTGTTTAATTATGCTTATTTCATAACAATATATATAAATAAAAATTTATAGTGTTAGAATTAAAAACATATAAAGTTTTTAGGATTGGTTAAAAAGTGAACTATAATAATTTTTGATAGATATTTTAGAAATATTAAATATGTGAAATGAAAAAAAGCATTTTAATTAAGTAAGTAGAAATAATTTTCAATACAGATAATATATTGTGTGGTGCAAGAAAATTTTACAAGTTTTCACTGTTTAAAAGGATTGTGAAAAACCGAAATTACTTTCTAATTCTTCACATTCCACTTAAAGGTATTCGTAGTGAAATGTTTAACCAATTAGAAAAGTGATTAGGTAATCAAACATTAAGCTATTAGGCAATGATTTATTCGAAATAGAAAGTTTTATTTCAAGGCTTTACATTAGTTATGTAAACATTTCAAATGTTTATCTCTAGATACACTTTTAAAGCAACCAAATATTTATCTAAATCGTTGAGAAAGATCTGATAACATTTGTTTAATTTTGTTATTGATTCTCTTTAAAAAAATAATTTCATGGTGAAATATTTCATTCTAAATTAAAAAAGTTAATTCCAAAATTATTTAATAATACATCTACTGTTTATTAAAAAAACACAGGTTTTCATATTCTTTGTTGTGAACTTTTAATTTCAATACATTTCGGACATAAAACATATCCAATGACAACATAAACATATCCATATTATTTAAGCACTGTACAAGTAAATATATTTTGCAAATTAATGACATTTAAATCTTTTATGAACACAATATTTTTCATAAAAATGATGATTATAAATAACAAATTTTATGGTTAAAACGATACAATAAAAAATTAAATAAAATATGACATTTAGTTTATAAATTGAGATCTAAAACAAGTAATATAAAAAAAAAAAAAAAAAAAAAAAATTTTAAAGTGAATTCCTACTTTTTTTCACTCTATTGCAGAAAGCCCTTTATAAATAAAGTTTAAATTTTCCTCTTACTTCTGGCGCCATCTATTGGTAGATACATGCAACTTAAATTTTTAAAAAACAAAATTAATTAATTAAATTTAAGTACTGAATTAATATTTGAACAAACTATATTAACATACAGGTCATTTACTACAAGTTGTATGTATGTATTTGAACTTGAGTGGATAAATAAAAAGTATTTTATTAATGACTGAAAATTTGAAGGGGAGTGTGAATTAATAGTAGAATTGAATAAAGGGAACTATTAAGATACGTATACCTTAATGATTGATGGTTAACGTATTCTTTTGGAGCTATTTAGCCCCTATTGGCTCCATCTCCGATAGGACAGAGTGAATAAATTTGAAACAATGAAAATTGCCTAGAATATATTTAAAGATGTATTAAAATTAACTTGCAATGATGAAAAAGTAATAAAAAAGAAAAATATAAAAAAAATATATATAAATTAAATTACAATTTTACTTGGACGTTTTAAAATATAATTGGGAATGTAAGAGTCCCTCTCCTGGATTGCAGTATTTTCATGATTAATAAGCGTGTCAAACAATTTAATAGAGATATGTTTAAGAAAATATTTTAATGAAAGATTGTTAATAACTTCATAGATATCAAAATTCATTTTAGAGGTCATTTGTTAGTGTTATTTTGTGAAGTTTCAAGCGTTTTTAAGTTAGATTTTTATGCATAGGACCGGTCTGGTCAAGCATACATGAAATTGGAAGAAGTATGGTGGTATAAAGAAGAATTTTGTTGTTCCTGGTCATGGAAGAATTTATATTTATAAGTGGGTAGAGTTTCATACGCATGTAAGAAAATTTTATTACATAGCAAGAAAGCCTTGAAAGCAGGTTAATAAGCAACAAAGTATGATATTGTACCCATAAATCCTTCTATGCATATATGAGTATTTTTCTTTAGCCATAGTTTATTTATTTTTGTTGCTCATTTTGTTTTTATTATAATCAACTTTTTTTAATTGAGAAATTAGAAAATATTTGGAGAAGATATGAGTTTATTGATGATTTTGGTTGGTTGTTTTTTTATATTAGATTTAATTGGCTTTTATATTATACATTTTAGATTTTTATTGGTTGGTTGATATGACTTTTTTTAGTATTTATGATAAATATTTTATTTAAAATGGTTTTCGTTATTAATTTATCATTCTGTTTATATTTATTCGTAATGAAGTTCCAAACTTTCAAATGCATCTAATTTCTTGAAATAATAAAGAATACTGGAATTTATAGAGATAACTGAACATAAAAAAATGATTATATTGTAATAAATTAGAATGTATTAGGGATTCATTGTTATAGATTGAAATTCTTATGAAAAACTCCCTAAAAATTTTTTTGTTACCAAAAACGTCTATTTTCCAATTTAGCACTAACGATTGAACACTTTTACATCAAAGTTTTAACATCAGCTATCTTTCTTCAATTAACTCAGCATTACAAAGCTAAACCTGGTTTCCTGCATAACACAGCAACATTTTTGTTCTTTTAGAAAAGTGAACACGTGATCATGCCTTTGTCTCTTAGTACAAAGCCAAGTAACAACAATAGGACGGCATCAAAGTTTAGACAAAGCTTTCTGGCAACGTCTGTTAACCAATGAGCTTGCTTTGTTCTTTTTCAAAGGATTCCACCGGCTTTGAAGAAAGGGGGAATTAAACAACTGTGTGTGTAAAAATAGATTCGCTTTTTAGTGTTATTTTAAATAAGTTTAATTTAATTTGGCTAAATAAATTGCCTTTTTCATTGTTATCCGTGCTTGTTTACATTAGATAGAAGCTATTTTATCCTAATTAAACTTTCAAAAATACTTTAAAATTAAATTAATTTCATTCGATAATTACGTGCATTTGTCTTCATTATATGTTAGACAAATTACAACATCATCTTCTTTAAAATTAAATGCACAGAATTTAACGATGCTAAAATCGATACTTTGTGTAAAAGGAATAATTTGCAAATATTTTAATCTTCTTCAGATTACATGGCATTAAAATTACTATTAAAATTTTTATAAAATGTGCAACTAAAATCTTTTAAATTGAATAATTCGCTCCATTTTTCAATTTATGAACACATAAAATAACTTTTTAAAAATAGTTTAGCCTAGTTTGTCGCTCAATGGTCATTTTGCGCACTTTTTAGGATAACTGCACCTGGAGCTCAGTTTAATGTGGATTCCTAACCATTCACAAACATCCACGCCACCACCAGGATTCAAATCTAAATCCTGTTTTTTTTTAATACATTAAAATAAAAACGAATGTATTAAGAATGTTTTATTTTCACAATGAATCTTTCTTTCAAGATATTTACAATGTTGTAATCTTGTAAATATTTAACTTATGTCACTAACTATTCAATTGCGCAAGCTTTTCTCTATATATCCACTCCATATTCAAGAAAGGAGTTTCGGGTTTGGTTTGTCGCTCTACCGTCATCTTGTGCACACGAGGGGCTAAACAAACCGGGACCTACATTTCAAAGTGGATTCCGAACCCTCTCACAAACATCCATGCCTACGCCAGGATTCGAACATGAAGCCAGTGGTACTAATGACCAGAGAGCTAGCAATCAGGCCGCCTTTTCAAAATAAAAACAGCAATAATTTGTACATATAATAATTATGTACAATACGTTTCGTACTTGAGTACAACTTTACTAAATTATAATTATGCATTTCAATTCCAAAAAAAAAAAATTGCAACATATAATAACAATTGAAATAGAGCCTAAATGGCCGAGTGTCTATCACTCTGGCTATCGGTGCCACACGTTTCGGGTTCCCGTCCCGGCGGTGCCATGGATGTTTGTATTGGTTCAGAATCCACTTTAAACAGTAGGTACCGGTCTCATAGGGTCGTAGAGCATTGTCTTGAGGTTGAGTCAGTCTCCAGCCCTCGTGGTCCCTCGCTAAAAGTGAAGCTGCATATTACCACTTAGCCATGGACCAGTTGTCTGTGAAGGGTCTTTTGGACCTGCTGTGAGGCTTTCCTAAGCCAGGGGAATTAGTAAGAACACAATTGAAATAATTGAAAATTAAACCATATAAATACATTTCACTGAAAAATTTAATTTTTATTTTTATGATATCGAGTAATTTCCAATTTCTAATTTTTAAACCAATTTTTCTTCTTATCTTATGAAAATAGTAAATGTTGAAGAAATAAATTTATCCCATGATAATAATAGAAATAATAATAATATGAATTTTTATTAAAAAACTAGAGTAAATGTTGAATTAAATTTATCCCATGATAATAATAATAGCAATAATAATAATAATAATAATAATAATAATAATAATAATAATAGGAGTTTTTTAATCAAATCATTAGATTAAATTAAAAACATTAATCCGGATTTTTATTTTGAGTTCATATAGTTTTCAGCAATGTGAATGTAATCCTAAAAGTCCATACACTTTCCTTTAAAAGTACTTTCGTCAGATAAAATTCTTCGCGATCTTTCATTCTTTTCTGTAAAAAAATAGTTCGATGGTACTTGAAACTCCTTTCATAGATTTTCCTTTTTTTATCAAAAATCGGAATAATGTGGAGTTTGGAACTTGAATGGAATGAGCTGCTGACATTAGGGTGCTTCTTTCGCCAAGAAAATATAACTAATTTTCAAAGTTTTCTACATAACCTTTGCATTTACGTCCACATTTTTGTTTTCAATTCCTTCTACTAGCTCACATTCTCCATATATATATATCGTGTTCAAATTTTCAATCGTTCATAAAATACTTCTTATTCATTCACCCAAATTCAAATACATTTTTTTTTTGAACTTGTAGTGGATGACACTGGATGTTAATACAGTTTTTTACAAATATTAATTCATTCATTAAATTTAATTAATTCATTTTAGTTTTTTTTTTTTAGATTTAAGTTGCATGTATCTACCCATAGAGGGCGTCAGATAAACTTAAAAAAATGAATGAAAATTATTTATAAAGGACTTTCTGCAATAGAGTGAAAAAAAGTAGGAATTGACTTTAATTTTTTTTTTTTTTTTATATTACTCAATGTGAATCATCAATTTTAACTAAATATAACTTAAAAATTGAGAGGTTTTTAATTGAGTACCAATACCACACCACATCACTCTGCCTAGAGCTGTTCCCTTTACAGTTTGGGAATGATGTGGGTGAGAAATCTGATTGGGCTCTGTGAAACACTACGGGACCTACGGCTTAAACCTCAGAATTCAAATACATTTTGAATTCAAATTTTAGAAATACATTTTTTGAATTCTGAGAAGTTTCTTCCTTTCAGAAGCCAATTGCTCCTATGGTGAAACTGGAGAACAAGTTCTCTATGCAACTACCTGTCTCTTTACAGATTCATGACATTTTATAAGGCCCTCTCGGTTTTTTTTTTTTTTTTTTTCAATTCCTTCTATTAGCTCACACTCTCATAAAATACTTTTTGTTCCACCCCTCAACTTCAAATGCATTTTTTTGAGCTTGTAGTGTATGACAGTTGTGATAATACAGTTTTTTTCAAATTTAATTAATTTTAATTAATTCATTAATTTTAGTTTTTTTTTAGATTTAAGTTGCCAATATCTACCAATAGAGATTGCGCCAGGTAAACTTAAACAAATGAATGAAAATTATTATAAAGGACTTTCTGCAATAGAGTGAAAAAGAAGTAGGAACTGACTTAAAAAAAAATTATATTACTTGTTTTTACAATAAGTGGCACAGAAATATAATTTACAACTCATGGACCAGATGGAAAGTCATCATCAAATTAATGAATTTTTTTAGAACAAAATGAACATTTAATCATCCGAAGAACAAATTATCCTGAAATACAAATTTAATTTTCTGCTCCCATTCTATCAATCACAAAACAAGTATTTTATTCTTCATGGAATTAATTATTGTTATTGCTATATTGTTTGTACTTTCATTTCTCGTTTCACATATGGTTATGCCATCACAGCGTATTTTTCTTTTCTGTTTTATAATTCCTAGCGCACTGGCGCTCAGTGCCACAAGTTTTGAGTCCTGGCCGTGCCATGGATGCTTGTGAGTGGTTTGGAGTCCATTTTAAACCTTAGGTCCAGTTTAATAGGATCGTAGAGAGTTGGGTGTCGGGCTGACACCCAACGCTCCCTTAAAAGATAACATGCCCTGTCTCGAAATCTGCCTGTGGCTAAATGGCCTTGGCCCACCATAGGGCTGTTGCACCAATGATGATAATGATGATGATGATGCATTATAATAATTCAATATATTCATGTACTTCTGCAACACTAAAGTCTTTGTATTTTTTGTTTTATTATTTTTTTTCCGTCTTCATTTTTTTCAATTTCTTCTATTAGGTCACACTCTTCCTATATATATTCATCCACTCATTACATAACATTATAGATTTTTTTTTTAAACTTGTAGAGGAGGACGTCAATACAGTTTTTTTCAAATGTTAATTCAGTAATTAAATTTAATTAATTTTAGTTGTTTTTTAGATTTAAGTTGCATATATCTACCCATAGGTGGTTCCAGATAAACTTAAAAAAAAATGAATGAACATTATTTATAAAGGATTTTCTGCAAAAAAAAGAAAAGTAGAAATTGACTTAATTTTTTTTTTTTTTTTTTTATATTACTTGTTTATGGTTTTGAAGCTATTGACATTTTACACTGGAAATAAGGCCTGATGTTCCGGCGGTTAGCGCTCTGGCTCTCGGTAACACACAGATTTCGGGTTCGAGTCCCGGAGGTGGCCTGGATGTTGCAGTGGATCGGTTTCACTTTAAATTGTAGGCCCCTGTCAAATAGGATTGTAGATGGTTGTCTTGAGGTTTACTAAAGGCTTCCACCCTCGTGGGTCCTCACTAAAGTGAAGTTGTCTCTTATCCTTATACAGGGCCCAGTCGCCTGCGATAGGTTCCTTTGGACCTGGTGTAGGCTTTCCGGCACAAGGGAAACTAGTAACAGCAACATTGGAGATAAAACATAATGCTGGATTTGCTGTACTGGCTATTCATACGAACCAATTTTATAGATATGGTTTCACTTTATAATACTTCCTTTATTGGAACAAGTAATATAAAAAAAAATTAAAGCCAATTCTTACTTTTTTTCACTCTATTTCAGAAAGTCCTTTAAAAAAAATTACTGAAAATTATTTATAAAGTTTATCTGGCGCCATGTATTGGTTGATATAGGCAACTTAAATCTAAAAAAAAATTAAATGAATGAATTAAATTTAATTACTGAATTAATATTTGAAAAAACTGTATTAACATCGATTGTCATCTACTACAAGTTCAAAAAAAATGTATTTGAACTCGAGTGGATGCATAAAAAGTATTTTATGAACGATTGAAAATGTGAACAAGATATATATAGGGAGAGTGTGAGCTAATAGAAGGAACTGAAAAAAATGCCACTTATATTTTTTGCTAATTTAAAAAAGCCCTTGGAACTTAAATAATAATTTTTGAAACTAAAGATCTTGTTCTGACGCACTTTATACCAATTAAATAAACAAATATTTATAAGCAGTAATGAAAATATTAAATAGCACTTTTATAACAACATAATTTAAAGAATTCTAGCACTTTCTCTTTAGTTTAATTCCACTTAGTGTGGCAGCATATGGGACTTGAGGAAAATGTATAACACGTAAATTGTTCCTCGAAATATGAAGACAATCATTTCCCGACCGTTTAGTGGCATTTCATATCTTCATATTTGTTATCCTCAGTTTTATTATCTGTGACATCCCCAACAGCAGACCGAACCGGTCCCCAGTAATCCCGGTCGTTTTGAGCGATCCCTTGAATTCCAGGACAAATGGACGGGAATTTCACATTTTCTCCTTCCAATTTTCGATTTATATTATCTTTCTCTTACTCCATCTGTCAACCTCCTTTTATTTATTATTATTTTTGGTCTTATGCTATAGCAAGAGAAATGAGTACCATCGTCTAGGGCTTTTGTAGAATTCGAATTTTTCAGTACTTTTCTCTAGATCGCTCGGACCCAATATGTTATTTATTTTATATATGTATATGACTAAAAATGATTTAGTATTTCTAAATATATATATATATTGTTGTATATAATTTGTTTATATATATATATATATATATATTATTGTTGTACAGATATGGAATTTGTTTTATATGACATGAAATATGGAATTCGTTATTTATAAAAAGAATTGCCGAGTGTTTCGGGTTCAAGTCCCGGTGGTGTCATGAATGATTGCAAAGGTTTCGGAATTCACTTTAAGCCGTAGGTCCAAGTGGGATAAGAAACAACAACTTTTAGCCGGTTGATGAAAGGTTTAGTTTGGATTGTCGCTCTACGGTCATTTTGTGCAAACATTAGGCGAATTAGACCGGGATCCTTCACCTACTGTTTAACATGGATTCCGAACCACTCACAAACATCTATGCCACCCCCAGGATTCAAGCTTGAAGCTTATATAACGTATAATACATAAAATCCATGCAATAAAAGCCACTCAAATATGAAGACAATCTTTGGTACCAAAGGCCAGACCGCTAGCCAATTGGCCATCAGGCCACCAGGTTGATGAAAGGAGAACATTGCCTTCTGACTAGGGGGATGCATTTTAGAATAAATGCCTCTCATTTGCATATCTCATGGTAGAAAATCCAGAAAAATCCTTCAGGCTGCCTGACTATTGGGAGCCTGACGGCCTAATGAATAACGATGTGACTCTCGGTGCCACAGGTTTCGAGTTCCACACCTGTCGATGTCAGGAATGACTGTAATGGGTCGGAATCCACCTTAAGCCGTAGGACCCTGTCTCATATGACTGTAAGATTCACACGGAGCCAAGTCAGACTTCTACCAACGGGTGCTCCATAACACAACAGAAGCTGCTCCTTTCCCTCCATTCATGAATAGATTACGCATGGGATATCCGTCCCACAATTCAGGACACGAAAGATAAGTCACGACACAATAACAGAAATAATATTTATAACAAAGAAACGTTTAAATAGCATTTTCATGGAAAAAAAAATTTAATAACATTATAATTAAACAGCAATGCATCATATATACACAGTCCAGTCACATTAAGGTGACCACCTTCTACTCGACGTCAACGTGAAATAACCGATCACAAATGACAGGTGGCAGCACATTGCAGAGGAGTGTACATAAAGGATGTCCTAGGGCATCGTAAAAGCATTTCAATCGTTAATTACCTTGATCGAATTGCAATCGGTCCGCTCCACAAAGGTGGTTATTCTAGATTTTGACAGGTGGTCACATTAATGTGACTGGACTGTGTATTTTCGTTAGTCTGTTTACATTTAATGTTGCATGTTAAAAGAACTGAAGAAGATATATAACACACAAAATGTATCTTCAAATATGAAGACAATCTTTCTACGACCATTTAGGGGCATTTCATATTTGTTATCTTCAGTTTTATTATCTGTGACATCCCCAACAGCAGATCGAACCGGTGCCCAGTAATCCCCGTCGTTTTGAGCGATCCCTTGAATTCCAGGACAAATGATTGGGAATTTCACATTTTCTTCTTCCAATTTCGATAGATATTTTCTTTCTCTTACTCCATCTGTCAACCTCCTTTTATTTATTATTTTTGGTCTCTTATTATAGCAAGAGAAATGTGTACCACCGTCTAGGGCTTTGGTCGAATTCGGATTTTTCAGTACTTTTCTCTAGATCGTTCGGACCCAATATGTTATTTATTTTATATAGGGACTAAAAATGATTTAGTATTTCTAAATATAGATAAAATATGTATTTATATATTGTTGGACAGGCGTGGAATTTGTTTTTGCATGAAACGCATTTTGGAATACGTTATGTATAAAAAGAACAGCCAGTTCATGAAGAGTTTGGTTTGGTTTGTCGATCTACTGTCATTTTGGCTAATGAGAACGAACCTACAGTTTATCGTGGATTTCAAACCGCTACTACCACGCCACACCACATCACTGTGCCTAGAGCCGAGTTGCTCTTTTACAGTTTGGGAATGAGGCGGGTGAGAAGAAATCTGATTGGGTTTTGTGACGCTAGGGATCTACGCCTTAAAGTGAATTCCGAGCCCCTACAATCATCCATGGAACCTGTGGTATCAAAGGTCAGAGCGCTAGCCAATTGGACATCAGGCCGCCAAGCTGATGAAGGGAGGGTGGTTCGGAATCCACTTTAAGCCGTAGGTCCCGGTATCCTATGGCTGTAAGAGCGTCACGGAGCGAAGTCAGACTTCTACTTACGGGTGCTCCATCCTGACAGAAACCGCTCAATTTTCCTCCATCCATGAATAGTTACTCATGAGATGTCCATCCCACTGAAGGACACTAAGAATTAGTTACAATGCAACAACAACAATGAAAAATTTATATAACAATGAAAAATTTAAATACATTTTAATAGAATTTTCATGGAAAAATTTAATGATAACATAATTTAAACTATTCTGTATATTTCAACTTAGCTTACTTGAATTTAATATTGCAGCATGTGGGGATTGAGAAAATATATAATACACAAAATGATTGAAACAAGACAATCTTTTTCTCGACAATATGAAGACAAACTCTTCACGATCGTTTAGTGGCATTTCATATTTGTTATCCTCAGTTTGATTATCTGTGACATCTCCTACAGCAGATCGAACCGGTCCCCAGTAATCCCGGTCGTTTTGAGTGATCCGTTAAATTCCAGGACAAATGGACGGGAATTTCACATTTTATCCTTCCAATTTTTGATAGCTATTTTCTTTCTCTTACTCCATCTGTCAACCTCCTTTTATTTACTATTATTTTTGGTCTTTTATTATAGCAAGAGAAATGGTGTAGGGCTTTTGTCGAATTCGGATTTTTCAGTTCTGTTCACTAGATAGGTTGGAACTAATATTTCGTTTATTTTATATCTAGACCAAAATTGATTTAATACTTCTAAAGATAGATAATATATATATATATTGTTGGATCGATGTGAAATATGTTTTATTTGAAAGGAAATATGGAATTCGTTATATATAAAAAGAACAGCCGGTTGATGCAAGGTCTGGTTTAGTTTGTCGCTCTACAAGTCATTTTATGCACACTGCAGGCTAATTAGACCGGAACATATAGTCAAACGTGGATTCCAAACCACTATTATTACACCACACTACCTCAATATACCTAGAGCTGAGTTGCCTCTTTACAGTTTGGGTATTATGCAAGTGAGAAGTCTGATTGGACTCTGTGAGGCTCTACAGTCATAGGAGACCAGGACCTACGGTTTAAAGTGGGTTCTGAACACCTACAAACATCCATGACACAGCCTGGGCAAAAAAAATAAAAAAAAAAAAAAAAAACATTCTTTAAATCGGCAAAATATATCTGTAGGACATATTGGTTTTTCCATTAAGCCTTAAGAAAAAGGGACTAAAATGAAACCCATACATACCCGCATTACACTGTGGACTAGAATTAAAGTGACAGGGATGCCCTAGGAGGCTTACAAATTGGCCTCTGGTTTGACCTGTCTGGTTTCGAATGAAGTTCTCATGTATTGAATTTCTAAGTTTTTATCTATAATGATCCATAGGCCAGTTATAAAATGTTTACATAAAGTGACGAATGGTTCAGGTTTGAATCCTCTGGTGGTGTCTGTTGTAATCGTTGTTTTCAGAAATAACGAGATCTTGGAGGACAAATCTTGCATCATGCTGCTTTTCCGTTTAGATTTTCCCCCATACTAAATGCAAATATTTGAAGACAATGATGTCAAAAGTATTCTTACCGCATAACAGTAAGCTGTTCTTCATATACAGGGTGTCCCAGCTAGACTGGATAAACTTTGCACCACCAGATTCGTTGTTTGGAATACATAAAAAATGCCCAAAGAACTGTACCTCTACGATCCAGAGATTTCGAGAAAAATGCGAGAGAAAATGTATGACGTCATATCCGGTTTACAACAAAAACCCTTTTTCAAAACATGAACATCGTTACTAAAGAAAAATAATAACTAGACATGAAGCAACATTTATGGTTATAATTTAACTTTATCAACATTTTTGGTAGCCATTTGCTAACTTTAGTAGAAATATGCAAATTTATTTCAGTATTTGCATAAGTTTACATAGGAATATGTTCGAAATGTCCAACGCGCATAATGAGGCCAGTGAAATTACGTCAAGCCGTTGTTTGACGATCTCCAGATCTGACCCCTTTAGATTTCTTCTTATGGGGCCATCTAAAGGAATTGGTTTATCGAGACCCAGCTACTTCAGAAATGGACTTAGTTGCTCGTCTCCATAGTGCGTTTACTTTTGTGCACACTACGATGCTAGAACATGTACAGTGAACCATTTCAAGATGCGCGCATGCATGCCTTTATATGCGCGGGGGACATTTCGAACCTTTTCCTATTTAAAATTATGCAAATACTGATGTTCGTGTTTCGAAAAAGGTTTTTTTTCGTAAACCAGATATGATTTTCTCTCTCATTTTCTCGAAAACTATGGGTCGTAGAGATACAGTTAATTGGGCATTTTTTATGTATTCCAAACAACGAATCTGGCTATTCAGAGTTTATCCAGTCTTGCTGGGACACCCCGTATATTTGTAAAGCAAGTAGCCTTGCGAGGTTTAAAAAAATAAATATTTAATGTAATTTTTCAAAAACTATTTAGGGTGCTCCAGCATTTTTAATAAATAAATTATGCTAATCTCGACATCAGATCATTTTAAATTAAAATAGATTTTCAAATATTAAAAAAAGATTATCCTACATTTTCCAATTTGCTTTCGACAGACGAATAAATGATGGACCAAAACCTTGAAATGAAACTTTTTTTTTTTTTTTGTGACAGCGACTGGCTACAATAAATGACGTCCCAAGAACAACCCGAATTGTCAGACGAGTTTTGGCAGATCATCACACACGTGTTTTCTTTTGAAGTCTTCTTTTATTAATGATGTGCGACTGATTTGATTCGATTCCTTTTGTCGAAAAACGATTCCACATTGCTGATGCATCCATCTGACGGAAGATGAACGACTTCATATTGCAGATGAATACTCATGTGCCTAAGATTAATGCTTTGTGTTGTAAAAGAGACTTTCGGATGTGAATGATGATGGTAGCTACAAATATATATATATATATATATATATATATATATATATATATATATATATATATATATATATATATATATATATATATATATATGTATATATATATGTATGTGTATGTGTGTGGTGTATGTATATGGAATATATGTCCATATACATACACACATATTCCATATATGTATGTATATATATATATATATATATATATTCCATATGGGCCTAATGGCCGAATGGCTAGCGCTCTGGCGTTCGGTACCACATGTATCGGGTTCAAATCCCGACTTTGCCATGGGTGTTTGTAGTGGTTCGGAATCCACTTTAAGCCGTAGGTCCCGGTTCTAACAGGATCGTAGAGCGCTGCGGAAGCATCGTTACTCCGCGTCCGTGGCTTACCAACAAGTTACACGCGCCCCCTGGGTAATGCAAAGTGAGTAACATCGGTGCAGCCCTTTTATGACGAAAGATCACGGTCTATTTGCCAGATGCATTAGAAGAAAATATATTCCATATACATATATGGACTTAATGATTACCAATACTCTTTTGTAGAGTATTGGTAATCATTTTCTAATTGTATAAATGAAACAGGACATCATTGACCCTATACACCTATATGTATATATGTTGTTGTTCTGATGCAGCTGACAATAGAGAAACAGTTAATCTTTATGCCACAAGCAGGCGCTGCACCGCTGTTACTCATTGAGTACTACTCATAGGGTTATGTGTAGCTCGAAGATAGGCTACGGACGCGTGTGACACACCCCCATAACGCTCTACAAACATACATGGATTTGAACACAAAACTCGTGGTACCGAGCGTCAGATCGCTAGGCTGCGAATTTGAACAGCACGAATTTGTAAGTATAATCATTCCTTCATTAATCTTATAAAAATACGAACTATTATATCGAATAGCTATGATTATATTAACATTTATAAAAAGGACAATTTTGCAAAAACTTGATCTCGTAGAAAAATGATTTATATCTTTTTCAAGATTATTATCTCATAGAAATATTTTTCTCTCTTTACAAAAATCTCTTACAATTATCTCTTAGAAAAATATTTGATCTCTTTTCAATATTATTATCTCATATGAAAATTGACTTATTTCTTTTCAAAATTTAATATCTTATTTCTTTTCAAAAATTTCTTTTTTTTTATCTCTTTCAAAATTATTATCCCGTAGACAATTGTTTTATCTCTTTTCAACATTACTAGTTCGTTAAGATATATTTTTATCTCTTTTTCAAAATTATTATCTCGTAGAAATATTTTCTTTGTCCCTTATCAAAAATATTATCTTGTAGGAAATTGTTTTATCTCTTTTCAAAATTATTATCTTGTGGAAATATTGTTTTATCTAATTCCAAAATTAAAATCTAATTAAATAAATCCAATTAAAAAGTTTTTACGCATACCGTATTTCGGAGGTCCGTTAGCTTTTCTCCTAGCGCGCATGCTCATAGGAAATTGCGCATGCGTATCTGTAATAATGTTTCCTATGAGCATGCGAGCTAGGGAGAAAAAGCTAACGGACGTCCAAAATACGGTATGAAAAAAACTCTCTATTATCTCATAGAAATATTTTTTTCTCTCTTTTACAAAAATATTACCTCTCAGAAATTTTTTTTCTCATTCAAAAATATCTCGTGAATTTAAAAAAATGCTTAAATAAGACGAATATAAACACATAAATTTATAGAGAATTCCATTTTAAAAATGGCATCACTGAAATTGAATGAAGATAGGTAATATTCCAGATATTACAAGACATCCAACCCAACTCTCCCATCTTGTTATTGAAAAATACGAGATAAAAATCTGACTAACAACATAAAAAAAAAGAGATTCCCCAAAAATACCACTCCGTGACCCATAAGAAAGTGAACTAAAAACCGAATAAACATCTTCAAACACGAGTTACGTGGAACTAAAATTGGCTGACTTCATTCCAAGATGGAAGAAGATATATATATATATCTGAAGACTCTGGAATTGCAGAGCTGTAAAAAAGTTCTTTCTTTTGTGAATGGCAGGCCGAATCGTTCGATTTAATAAACCGAACTGTTGAGTAACTGAATGGCTCTGGAACGAAGATGAGCTATTTTGGAAAGGCTGTCATAAAACGGGCAGAGTTCTTTTGAAAGATGTCAGCGCCTTTCTAAAAAAGTTCGCCATTTTTCCTCCACGAATAATTCGTTTTAATATCCTCTGGCAATATATTGGCGATAATAATGCATTGTATCGCCAAGATCAATTAGATTGGCATGTATATTAGGAATCTTTTTAAAAACACTTTCATAATTATATTAGAAAACCTAAATGTTTTTTTTAAATATTTGTATGTTTAATATATTGTTGTATAAACGTTATTTATAAATGTTCGCCATTTCTCCACGAATAATTTATTTTAATATCCTCCGGCTATCTATTGGCGATAATAATGCTTTGTATCGCCAAGATCAATTAGATTGGAATGTTTTAGGAATGTTTTGAAAAATTTTCATAAGTATATTTGAAAATAAATATTGTTTTTTTAAATATCTGTATATTTAATGTTTCTTAATTTGTTTCAATATCCTCCGGCTATAAATGTTCGCCATCAATTAGATTGGCATGTTTTAAATGTTTTGAAGAAATTTTCATAAGTATATTTGAAAACTATTGTTTTTTAAATATCTGTATATTTAATGGTTCGATTTCTCCAAATAATAACCTCCGTTTTGTAATAATGCCAAGATCAATCAGATTGACATGTTTTATAAATGTTTTGAAGAAATTTTCATAAGTATATTTGAAAACAAATATTGTTTTTAAATATATGTATTTTTAATGTATTAATATATAAATGTTTGCCATTTCTCCACGAATAAATTGTTTTAATATCCTCTGGCTATCTATTGGCGATAATAATGTTTTGAATCGCAAGATCAATCAGATTGTCATGTATTAGGAATGTTTTGAAGGCACTTGATAGGTATATTTGATAGTATAAATATTGTTTTTCAAATATATATTCATAATTGATATTTATCATTTTTTAAGTCATTTGAAAGCGATCATGTTAAATGATGATTCTCATTGCAGGATTTTTATTATGGTTACATATTTGAAAAGTGTAGAAGTTATTGATATTTTATAACAGGTGTGGCCAACCCAAATGATCTTGCGGACCACTTTGGAAACGCATTCTAACCCCACGGGTCGCATATAAAACTATATATCCCCACATTAGATTTATAGACATTCTTTGAAGCGAAAAATTGAAACATATCGATTTATTATTATTGTGTTTACTATTATTCTTAATGTAACTACATAAATAATAATAACGATATTAAACTCACAACTGCGCGTAACTACGTATGATCACTACACCACTGAGTTCACTTAAAGTGAAACATAGAGCCTGTTATATTAGATGTTCCAAGATGCGCGCATCATAAGTCACAAATTATAATTTAATTACTC
This sequence comes from Caerostris extrusa, assembly GCA_021605095.1. Classification (NCBI taxonomy): domain Eukaryota; kingdom Metazoa; phylum Arthropoda; class Arachnida; order Araneae; family Araneidae; genus Caerostris; species Caerostris extrusa. The sequence continues at coordinate 60,092 of BPLR01009114.1, read as the reverse complement.
TGCGAATTCATAGCTGTAAACTCATAAATAAAACAGGCAATATATGTCATATATATACGCAATAATATTATTTTAAAATGAAAGTTAATTTTTTTCATCATTTCGATATGTTTAAATAGATGGATGTTTAAATAATGTATTTTTAACACATTGGTTTTTCACTACTTTGGCCATTATAAAAAATATATTTTTTAAAAGTGTGATACATCTCAGGGGCCGGTTTTAAATGTGGGCAATAAAATGTGATACATCTCAGATATATATATATATGTGTGTAAAATTTTCAATGTGGGCAGCGGGTTGTGCCCACCTGTGTGTGTATATGTGTGTGTATGTTTGTATATATATATATATATATATATATAACTAGGCAACTAATAACGTAGTAGCGTTTCTCAATGACCATGTTTCTAATTCATTTCTTGCCTATTCTAGCTTGGCTTTTTTTGTTTTGTGTTCTTTGCATATAAATGAAAGTGTTGAATCCATTATTTAGTGAAGTCCAGTTAAAACATTTGATTCTGTTTACCAACTTTTTATAGAACACATTACCCTTGGAGCTGGAAAAGGACTAAACCTCCAAGAACTAATTGAAAAGAGTTACCGTAACCGAGCAGTCTTACTGATTGTGATAGTCATTATAATATATCAATAAGATAGTGCCTTTTTTTTTCAACTCTGTGATCCTGTCCCTTTTCTAAGCTATATTAATGGGTTTAGCACATCTTCGCTGGTTCTTCTGTTTGCTTTTACTTTCAGAATTTTCTATTTTCCATCTATATTAATCACTGTGCGTATATCCTCATCAATGGGAATAAATATTTGTATAGAATTTCCCAAGTAGATTAATGTGTAAATCGTCCCCATTTGAAAATACGTTAATGTATTAATATTAATCTATGAGTTTCAGTATAAATATTTTTTAAATTTTATTTTATAGTTTTGTGAAATGGTTATTTAATGACATAAGTTAACATTTGTGCAGACTTTCCCAAGTAGATTAGCATGCAATTGTCCCATTTGAAAGTATATTGATGCATTGATATTAATACACGAGCTTTATTATAAATGTTTTTAAAATTTTATTTTATAACTTTATAATATAATATCTTTCTGACTTTTTACCGTAATTTTACCATAACCATTAATTTTAAAGCAGTAATCGTATTTTGGTCTTTACATGTAGAAAATATGCATGAAAATATATGACATAAATTATATAACATTTATTGATCTCATATATCTGTAAAAAAAGTGTTTGCTTTATCAAAGCATTTTTTACAATTTTAAAGTAACATTTTTGCTACGCAAATTTTTCAATTTTAACAAAGTATTTTTAAAATTTGTTTTACAATTTTAACGAATAATTTTTGCAATTTTAACAAAGTATTTTGTACAATTATTTTTGTACATTTTTTAAACCATTCCTGAAATTTTTATTAATCGATATCTCTTTCCACTTATTTATAGCTTATCAGTGTTAGGATACGAAATTTCAGGATTCATTATGCTCTTTTTTAATACTATTTTCTTTTTTTTCTCATTCTCATGGTTCATTTTCTATGTTTTATTTTTAGAAGTTGGCCAAAATTGTCCTTCTTACTTTTTATCGTAACCATTAATTTTACAGCAATAATTTTATTTTGAACTTTACTAATGGATACAGAAAATATATTTCATAAATTTCGCAACACTTACTGATCTCATATACACTGTAAAAATAGTTTTTGCATTTACAAATTATTTTTGTAATTTTTAACAATTATTGAAATTTTTATTAATCGATATCTCCTTCCACATATTTATAACATATCACCGTAACGATACGTGTATTTCAGAATTCATCATGTTATTTTCAAATGATATTTTCTTTTTTTCTAATCTTCATAGTTTATTTTCTATATTTTATTTTTATTAATTGGCTAAAAATTTACTTCTGACTTTTGATAACCATTATTTTCCCACAGTAATTTTATTTTGATCTCTACTAATGTATGTAGAAAATATATGACATAATAAACTACATAACATTTATGGATTTATGAAATCAATATAAAAAAAATTTGCATTTACAAGTATTTACATTAATCAATTTAATTAATTACTAACAGACGTCTATAAACTTCATCAGAAAGTCTTGAACAAATTTGTGTTGAAATTTTGTTGCATTATTATTTCTGTAAAATCAAATTAAAATTTGATCAATATTCCTAACACATCTAAATTATTTTTTATATATTGTTTGTAATAAAAAAAAAAAACTCTTAAAATTAATTTACTTAAATTCTTTTTTTTTATTTACTAATGATGACTCTAAATAAATGAGCCTCCATTCTCGCAAAACTTGAAAGTGTATGGCGTAAGTATTTAATCAGAATTTAAGCCGGGCAAATTGCGACTGGCAATTTGTACACAAACTTATAACAACCCCGGCGAAAAGTAATTAATTCCAATCAAAATGTCACATCAATTATCTCCGCTTCACTTTTTAAAACTTGGAGTTTAATTTCCCTCGTTTCATCTTAAATACTCATCTGTGTGATCTTAAATCATCTTCCCTGAGATCAGGCAGTTCCAAGAATCGAGATTGAATAATGAAGAAATGTCACTGAAGCATTGTATCGCCAACACGCGTGGGGCACTTTCCAGGAAATATTAATTAAAAGCAAAGATTAATTTTTCTTCTTTAATTAATTAAGAGCTCCTTGGAGCTCAATTAATTTTTCACTACAGTCAGTGCAGAGTTCCATACTTTGAATCCGAAAGCCTGGTTAGAGACATAATTAATGAATTATTTTATAATTGTAAGGAACAAATTACCATTGGGTCAAAAATCTTTCATTAAAATTTTGTTTAAAAGTGAAGAAATACTTCCTGATTTGGCTGAATATCAGGAAGTATTTTACAGTCTCTCTCTGTAAAGTTTCACAACCTCCTTTTAGATAACTTTCTTAATTACCTTTCTTTTGATAAAATCTATTTTTTTTCATATATATACATATATCTTTTAAATTAAAATAAGACAGTCTTTTTTTTGTACAATTTAAAACCAAACATGTATAAAGTCGCTTATATATATTTAAACAAGTAAAAATAATAGAGAACGTAAAATATGTTCAACAACCAAATACAAGGAAAAACGGCGAATAGCCAACGAAAATATGTTGTTGCTGTTACAGTTATATACCGTTGATATAATGGCGAGATAATGTTGATATATTATTCGGCTGTTGTATACTGTTGCAATTCGCTTATACTGTTGTTATATACTGTTCGTCAATATAGTGTTGCTATATACTGCTCGGGTAAATATTGTTATACAGTTGCAATTCGCTTATACTGTTGTACTTTAAATTAATGTTGTAAAGAAAATATAACAGAATGAAAACATTAATTTAAAGTACAACAGCATAAACGAATTCTTATTGCTATATCATTATTCGCTTATACCATCGCTATTTGGCTATATATATGTATATATATACTGTTGCTGTTGGATTACTATTCGGCTATTACTGTTGCTTTTAGGCTATAGCTTGTTGCTGTTAGGTTATATACTGTAAGGTTTTATTATTATATAACAGCGAGAGGTCGCGGTTATAACTGGTAACTGTGACCAGTATCTGGGATTTTAACTGTGTAGTCGAGTGTGGTAAGTACATGCGGAGAGATCTAGAGACCACGAGGAGAACGCTAGAGCGTCAGATGGAAACAGACGGTCAGGGACCGGCTCTTGGTTTTTAAATATTAATACTATTGTAGAAGAGGTACAGGGTGTCATGTGTATGCATGTACTAATATTGTAAATAAATTAATGTAAATAGAAAGAGTGATTGGTATTTCATTCTGACACAACTAGTTGCTAGCATAGCAGCTAACAATACTCATTCTATTCTATTAACTGTTTCTGTTATATATTGTTGTCCTGTTGTGATTATATTCGGTTTTTACTGTTGCAATTATATATTGTTATATTGTTTCTATTACATACTGTTATACTGTTGTTATTCAGATTTTTTTTTCGATGTAAGACTTGAAATTTGTTTTCTCCAGCGCATTTTTTAATAACCTACAGACCCCTAATCAGGACAACATCATGTTCAGACGGGATAAAAACATATCATGAAGGTAGATAAATAAATCGTAATATAATTATAAATAAATTGTCAGTTTTGAAATTGTATCTTAAAATGTTGTTTTATTCAAAATATCAGTAGTTAAGGGTAATTTCGATTAAATTAAAAAATTATTAAAAAAAAAATATAAAATTATTAATTAAAAAAATATAAAATTATTAAAAAATTATAATAAAATTAGTAAAAATTATTTTCATCGAATATTAGAGAATCAATTATCATATCTTTAAAAAATAATATTTTAATCTGCCAAGTTCCGCAATTTAAAATGTTTCAAACATAGGAATATTTAATAGGAGATATAAAGATATAAATTAGCTTCAATCACTTTTACAAAAAAAAAAAAAAAAAAAAAAAACACATATTTTTGTGAAAACTTTTAACCTAGTCTTTTCTAATTTTTTTTCCCGTGTTTAAATATCAAAATGTATGCTATTTCCATACAGCGATGTTTATGAAATATGATACTTTACTTATAATTATGTTTATTTATAAATTAATTTTTATCTTTTTTAATTATAAATTATTGTTATAAGTTGCGCATAATTGCAATTGGCGTTAAAAAGGCATTTTTTGGCTCATTATTAACATCAACATGGTTTAATAAACGTAAATGAATTGTAGTAATTTACTACAATTTTCCTGCCTTAATCTTCATAATTTCATTCTCTTTATTAAGAATGATGCAAGAGTACATGTAATATTTTGCTATCGCTTTGACCTCTGCATTTCACATCAAACATTCATAATTTCATTAGTTCTTCTCACATCTTTCATTGTTACAGTATATTAAATTAGTATCATTGTCATATGATGTCAATGAATAGATTCCACTTTTCCCTTTCTCGTTTCATTAAAACTGCATTGGATCTTATTTTACCCTTTATGATTCAGTTTCTTTAAATGGATAATAGCTGATATATTCAGGCATTGAAGATGATTGATGAAGAATCCGAATTTCATTTGTTTGATCTAGTGACTATACATTAAATATTTTTTAATATCATATAGATATACAATTCGTTAATTTTTAAATGTTAATAGGTTTGGCTATATAATTTTATATATTTATGCGTCATAATTATTTCTATTTTATCAAAATCTTTTAAACATACATATATATCTAAAACATATACGAGTATCGTTAAGAGATTCCAAAACGAAAGTTTAGTTTTTTTGTATTTCTTTCTAAATTACAATCCAAGTATGAATTCCGTACCAAATTGTAATTCTAGGAAGGACTCCGTTCCATTTGTAATAATTACGTGTTTATTTCCAAATTGTGATATGAGGTTCGTAGGCTGACACATAGATGACGCTACTTGTATTAAATTATATAAATTTTAGTTAGCCCTAACCTTCAAAAGACACGTGTATAAATTTGACAGCTGTTGTACTATTAGTATGTGAGTTATAGCATTTTTAGTGAAGCAACTTTTGTTAGTTTGAAAAAATGGATAAAAAGGAATTTCGTGTGTTAATTAAAGCATTGCTTTTTGGCAAAAAAAATATTGAAACCAAGGCTTGGCTTGATAAACATTATTCGGACTTTACAACAGAAAATCAACCGTAGAGAAGTGGTTTGCTAAATTTAAACGAGGCGAAATGAGCACCGAGGACGATGCACGCAGTGGACGTCCCAAACAGGCCGTTACCGGCGAAAACATCAAAGTCCACAAAATAATTTCTGATAACCGTAAAGTGAAGTTGATTGAGATAGCTGAGACCCTAAAAATATCAAAGGAACGTGCTGGACATATCGTGAGTGAATATTTGTATATGCCAAAGATCTGTTCAAAGTGGGTGCCACGCAGAGCTCACAATCGACCGAAAACAACAACGGATTGATGATTCTAAGCAGTGTTTGGAGCTGTTCAATCGTAATAAACCCGAATTTTTGCATCGATATGGGACAATAGAAGAAACTTGGCTCCATCATTTCACACCGGAGTCCAATCGACAATCAGCAGAGTGGACTGCACATGATGAACCTACTCCAAAGCGTGGGAAAGACGCAAAAGTCGGCTGGCAAGGTTGTGACAGCAATATTTTGGGATACGAATGGTATAATATTCATTGACTATCTTAAAAGGAAAACCCATAAACAGCGACTATTACGTAGCGTTATTGAAGCGTTTGAAAGACGAAATCGCGGAAAACGACCTCATTTGAAGAAGAAAGTGTTTTTTCATCAAGACAATGCACCGTGTCACAAATCAATGAAAACGATTACAAAATTGCATGAATTGGGTTTCGAATTGCTTCCGCATCCACCGTATTCTCCAGATCTGACCCCAGCGACTTTTTTCTGTTCTCAGACCTCAAGAGGATGCTCGCTGGACCGAGAATTTCGCGCCGATGAAGAGGTAATCGCCGAAACTGAATCCTATTTTGAGACTAAAGATAAATCGTGCTATAAAAATGGTATCGAAAAATTGTATGACCGCTGTAATCGTTGTATCGCCCTCGAAGGCAACTATATTGAATAATGAAATCAAATTATATATAAAAAAAAAATGTCTATGCTAGCCTATGAACTTTCATCCCACCTGGTATACTCCAAATTGTATCGGAGGTTGGGTTCTGTCTAAATTGTTATTGAAGCTGGAGTTCGGTACAAAGTTGTAATCCGAGTATGAACTCCTCACCAATCTGAGATCCGAAGACATGGCTTCGATTCCATGGTTTCCATTGTGATCTGCGGATGAGTTTCATAACAAGTTGCAATCCGAGAATGGATTTCGTACCAAGCTCTGACTTGTGGTATAGGTTCCATAATAAGCTTTAATCTATGGATGGATTCCTTGCCAAGTTTTAATCAAAATATGGATTCCATACCAAATTGTAATCCAAGGATGAGTTTTGTACCTAGTTGCAATCCGAGTATGAATTCCGCACCAATGTGGGATCCAATGACATGGTTTACATTCCATATTGTAATCTGAGAATGTATTGCATTCCATATTGTAATCTGTATATGAGTTCCGAATCAAGTTGTAATCTAAGGATGGGTTCCGTACTAAGTTGTAAACATAGATTTGGTCTAGATGTTGCTGTCGACCAAGTGGGATAAAACTAATTGTTTTCTAATAGTAAGAATTTTAATTGCATATGTAGGTTTCCTTGATTTTTTACAAACACTTTCCATCTTTCAAACTATCTTATAAATAACCTTCAAGTTTATTTATTTAAATTTAAATTTAATTAATTTATTTAAATTTTAAGTTTATTAAACTTTAAGTTATATTAAACTACTTTTTATAAAATGTCCTTTAAGTTTAATTAAATTACGTTTAATTTTACATACTAATGAATTATATTCAAAAATGTAATTAATGACTTTCTTCTTAATGATATTTTTTAATTATATCCTTTTGCTGATGATTTCAAGTCTCATCAATTATTGGAGCATATCTTTCGAAAATCATCGAATTCATCAATAAAAAAAAATTTGACTGGAGAAATTTAGGCTTTGGTATTAGATTCATAATTCGCTACTCTATTTGTCATACGTGGTCCTGATGAAAGAGTGGCTTGTTACTAATCCCGGCGGTACCACGAATTTTTGTAGAGGTTCGGAATCCGTTTCACGCCTTAGGACCTGCTCTAACATGAGCGTTGTTGGGGGTGTTATTACTCCATATCCGCAACTTACCTTCAAGCTACACGCACCTTCTGAGTAGGGCTAAGTGAGTAACGTTGACGCAGCCCAAGCCTACGGCAAAAAATCAGTATTTTCCAGCTGCATTAGAAAATAAAATTACTTTTAAATTTAATTCAATTATCTTTAAATTTACATAATGAATGAACTTTCGAATTAATTCCTTGTTTTTTTTTTAAATTATTTTCTTTTGCTAAAGATTTCAGTTGCGCTTAACAGTTGAAAATCATCGATTTCATCTATAAAAAAAAAAAAAAAATTGACTGGAGAAATTTAGGCTGGATATTAGATTTATAATTCGTTACGCTATTTGTCATACAAATATTCTCATTCAATTTAAGGCTTTTCAAATGAAAGCTCCAAAGAAATTAGGAAACAAAGACCCTCTAACCTAACCCTGAACCTTTTCCGTCCTCTTTGTGCCATCCTTTAATCCATCATATTCTTTCCCTAAAAAAATCCCTACTTGAGGAACAGAAAAGTTTGTATTCGAATATAAACGTGAAAGAGAGAGGGCCTTCAATATAATACACCAGCCAAACTTTCTCTCTTTTCTCCAGGAGTGGCCTGGAAATCCTACTCCCTCACTTTATCCAGGAGGAGGAAAATTCCTGGACTCTGAAGAAAAGGGTCTGAAGGATCTCCCGGATATAATATGGTGGTCCAGAATTCCCGGAATACCTCAACGGGAGGGAATACCGGAATTAATCTCGCATCCTGCAGCCAGCGGTCGTAAATCATAGAGCTGCCTTGCGAAATGCGTCTGGAGGATGCAAAGGGGGTGGGGTGGGTGCAAACGATTAACTGCTGAATTTCCGTGCCTGTTGAATTGCAGGGGTGGTGCAGAGGGGGGTAGTTAAGAAGTTTGTTGGGGGATGAGAGGAGAAAAGGAGAAGGGAGGGGGGGGCTTCAGTGTAATTGAATGAAGGCGGAAAACGGGAATGCAGGGAAATTTCTGGGAATCGGGAGTAAAGTATTCCTCCTCGTCTACTGGGCCAGGGATTCGAGAGGCAGGAATTGGCGAAGAAATTCAATTACTGAAACATTTGTTTTAGTCTGATGTGCGTGTGCCCCGTGATTCGGAAGAAAAGAGCAATCATTTCAATCAAATATCGCCAAGGCTGCCAAATTACTGCATGGTGTGGAAAATTTAGGCCATACTTTGCTTGAAATTGCAATGGGTTTAATTAATAACTGCATCAATCAGTCTGGATATGGATGTAGGTGACCAGATGGATAAACTGGATTTATTTGTAACTATGAGATCTCAAAATCGATGTCTAATCGAAGATACTTTAGTCTGTGTGCTTGTGTACAGTTGGAACATTTTGAACATTTTTTTAAAGGAACGTTATCCTGGTCTTTAAACTTTTTTTTTGGAAAATTTAGTCAAATTAGAGAATTTTTTTATTGAAATTGTAATGAGTTCAATTAACTACAGAAATCAGTCTTGGATAGGGGTGTAGGGGTGACCAGATGGATAAATTCGATTTATTTTTAACTTTGTGATCACAAAAATTGATGTGTAATCGAAGCTCATTTTGTCTGCTGTGGTGGTTAGTACAGTTAGAAACAAGGGCAACTATAACTTGTTTTATTTTTAACTGTGAAACCTCAAAATTGATAATACTTTATAGTTCAGGGGTGGCCAACCCAAATGATCTCTCGGGCCACTTTGGAAATGCATGCTATCTCTGCGAGCCGCATATAAAATTATGTCCCCCTTCCCCCTATTAGGTTTTGACCCGCTGTAGACATTTTTGAGGGAAAATTGAAACATAATGAATTATTATTTTTGTATCTACTATTATTCTTACATTTAAACATAATTACATACAAAACATACTACATAATACAAACTATTTTTTTTCTTCTCTATGGTTTGCAGATCCTTTAAAATTTAAAACTTATGATAGCTATTTTAATACCTAGACTGTAATTCTGACATTATTTTTGGAATTTCGCATATCAATCTTTTAAAAACATTTCAGAGCTCACATACCCTTTTAGAATATAAACATGAAATTATAATTGGGACTACAATTAATTAAACATATTTTGGCAAATAATTATTCATTCAAAGAATAGAAAAATCATCAAAGAATAAAATAAATATCAAAGAAATGGATTACAGTTACCACCTTATCATCAATTTAATTGTTGAACTGATAACATAACAATAATTTAACTAATTGAAATTAAAAATTAGATAAAAAGGCTATTAATTGTAATATATCATCTAAAATATAACCAGCATTATTTAGGACAGAATATCTCACCAAGAAAACATAACGTTGTAATAATCGCAGTTAACTTAGACTTACAATCTTGTATGATGTCTTATAAACGTAATTGATCATAAAACAATTACAATTTTAACAACAACAGCTAAAAACGGTACTTTTAAAATTACAATATTAACAAGTTAAATTGAAAATTAAAAATTCTATAGAAACACTCTTGTTTTTAATTTAACATTTAAAAAAGTTAAAAAGGAGTATTTTTCCGAATATTTTAATATATTTCCAATTCGTTATCCTTTTATCGAAGGCTGGATATTCACTTTAAAAGCCATTGTCCTGGAGGATAGTGACCCTCTGTTTGAAAACCACTATTCTAAGAGAATCGATGTCATTCCAAAATTTTATGACATCAATAAATTATTCAACGTTGGTCCAACCCTGATAACATTTCTTCCATTTTGATTTAGATGAAAATCTTGTTTCTTCTTAGTTTAAAAACACATATTTCTTAAACTGAATCTTTCTTGACTATATTTAATGTTATATTATGCAATTTCTTTAAAAATGAAATAAAATAAGACATATTATTTCTAATTAAAGAGACAGTATATATCACCAAAATATAAACAGATTTTGTCTCGAAAAGTTGATAAATATCCATGAGAAAATTGACATGCACTTTAATACCGATTTGATATTGTCTGCTATAATATGCATCTCTGATATAGTAATGCGGTAAAATTCAAATTTTAAGCACATATACTTTTTAATGTCGATTTGATCCCACTTTTCCAGTTATTCTCATTAATACGTTTGCACAATAAAACATTACTTTTGTTAGTAATTATGCACTGAAACAAAATTACTTGCGAAGTAATGTTTTAATTAAATGCAATAAAAAATAAATATTGTAACTAAATTGAACTAAATTAATTATAAATTATAATAATAAATTATAATAATAACTAATTATAATAAACTAAAATTATAACTAACATAATTATTGCAATATTTACTAAATACAATAAAAACTCTCTATTTTTCCTCTTTATAAAATAATATCAATTTCAGAAAAATATCTAAGCTTTCTTCAATATTGATTTCTAAGAAACTATCATCAAAGAACATATTTTATCTCGTCTGCTAGCAATTTTCTTACAAATTACTAATGAAGCCTGATGGCCAGTTGGGCATTCTGGCCTCTGCTATCATAGGCTACAGGTAGGGATTGCAATACCGAGATACCGAATACCGGTATTTTGAGCCATTTGTACAATTTTGTAATACCGGTATTCACAAGTTTAAATACCGGTTTTCGGTATTTACTAGAAATTTAGAATTCTTAACTGTGAAATTCTTATTCTTATCTGTGAATTATTATTCAGAATTCTTATCTGTGAAAACAAGGTTGTAGTTATGAAAAGTGCAATTTTATTTTTCGATTTTTTTTTAATTGGTGAGTCTATTATTCATATTGTATTTGCATATCATACTTTAGAGTTCCAAATATTTTTCAGATTTATTATATATATACTCATAAATAATACCCCATAATAATGAATAACTTTAAAGAACATAAAAAATCAGTTGATAATACTTCGGTTTGGTTTCATTATTTATATGATGAAAATAATATGGCTAGATGGTTTGCCATTTCGAGTGTTTTTGTGATATTTTACATTCTCTAATAAACCTGGCAAATAAAAAAAAAATAAAAATAAAAATAAAAAAAAAAAAAAAACCCTGTGTTTTCTTTCTTTTTCTAAAATTTCTGTTACCAATGATAAAAACCGGTATCCCGGTATTAAGATCTAATAAATACCGAATACCGGTATTGAACTTGGTCCGATAATTTGCAATCTAGCTATAGGTGTCATGGAAATGGTTCGAATCCATTGAACTGTAGGACCCCGTCTGATTATGCTAAAGTGTGCAAAAAAGTACCATAGAACGTCAAACCAAACCAATTTACTAATGCTGAATGATTCTTGAACAACTATGCAGATGAAATAATCGAGAGTTTTTACATAACTTTTTTTTATATCGTCCGATATTTTTTCTCCCTAGCGCTCATGCTCATAGGAAACATTGTACTATTGCGCATGCATGCATGTAATAAAGCTTCCTATGAGCATGCGCGCTAGGGAGAAAAAAATATCGGACGATAAAAAACGTTATGCAAAAAACTCTCTAATATAACCAGATACCTTGGCAGAAATTAATTTTTCTCATTTCTCTTATTACGTTCCACTATTTCTGATGCTCGTACAAAAAGTTTAATTTACAGTTTAAAAAAACATTTGTAATAAATTTTTAAATAAACATACATAAACATCTGTAATAACAATAAAAAATCATAATAAACCTATTTTTATGTGTATAATTCTGTGTTATTGCCATTATATATTTCTGATTATTTTTATTCTACTTGAATAAGGAAATTTCTCTTTTTTCCATCATGCATTTCTCATTACAACATTTGGTACCACATTTTGGTCTGCACATTTGGTACCACAGTCTTCAGGTGCGAATCCTGGTAGTGACTTGGATGTTTGTGAGTGTTTCGGAATCCATGTGAAAAAGTAGGTCTCAGTCTAATTGGCAGTCTGATGGCCAAGTGGCTAGCTCTCTGACCTTTGGTACCACAGATTTCAGGTTCGACTCCTGACTTTGGCGTGGATGTTTATTGGTGGGTCGTAATCAACGTTCAACTGTATGTCCTGCTCTAATTAGCCCAAGGTGCGCAGAAAATGACCGCAGAGCGACAAACCAAGCCATTACCCCCTCCCCTTGCTGTTAAATTCATTGTTTTCATTCACTTTGAATTCTTGGTCAATAAATGTTAATATTTGCATTTATTGCAACTAATCATTATAATTCTTCTACAAAACTTTATGTAAAACTTTCGTGGAATTTACATAAATAAAGGCACATGTAGCGAGAGGAAATATTCGAAACATAGCATCACCATAACGTTATCAAAAAAATTGTATAATAATATTTTTTTTCCTTATTAGATTTTAAGCACAGGTGAAAAATAAATAGAACCAAAAATATTGAATAATATAAGAAAATAAAAAAATCACGAGCTAATATAAATGATATATATGAAAAGTTCAATACAATAACTATAATCAGTTACTATATATGATACCTTTATATAAAAAGTGTTAAAAATGGGATTGATTGGTTAAATAATTGATATGATTGGTTGAATATATTATTTATGTTAGTTTATTTTCTTGAATTTCATTGCTATTCCACTATGCAGCACATAATACATAATATTATAATACAATTTATTTCCACAACTAAGATTATATATGCATTTTCTTTTTTTATTCTAGTTTACAAAATTTCATATTATATCACAAACTTGCTATTACTATTAACACACTGTCTAGACTTTTGAGTGTACTGGGACAGAAAGTTTTATAAAATTTTGTAGTTTTTATTTCCTCGTAGACTTAACTATTATACAAACACTGAAAGTTTGATGCTACAATATTGGAAAACATTAAATTTTCCTCACTATGACATGTTTTTACAAATCTCAATAGTGTGTATTTCCTTTTGAAAGAATTTTTATAATATATAGAGAATAATTTCTAATTCAAAAGACGAAAAACTTTCCAACTTTTCCTTTTGTTAAAAACTAAATTATACATATCTCAAAACCAATAAATTTTATTGAATTTTTTTCTACTTTAAATGGCGAAAATGGCCCCCCTTTTAGCAAACTACTCACGATCAACTATAATATTGGATTCTATAAATTTAATTATGTAAAGAATATTGCTTTTTAAATAAAATTTTAGCAATATAATTAAATTTATTGTATTTATGCGTCTTTATAACATTATGTAAACAAATAAAATTTTTTGATTGAATAATATATTCAAGTATAAAATATTAGTTTTCTTGCCGATCTAAAAATGCCTGCACTATCTCAAAATATTTAAATTTTTATTCAGTTACATAGGGGACAATAGATTTGGGAATTTATGTTAAGAATTTTATTTATTAAGAATTATTCATAAATGAAATTATTTTTTTTCTGCAAAATTTTTATTAATTCTTCATTTTTTTTTTTCAGATTGTTGACAAATATGGTTCATTGTTTACCATAGAATTATAGATGAAATTAAGTCAAGTCCAAGGAAAGGTAAGGAACTTTTATTTAATTAGAAATTTAAAAAAAAAATTAAACAAGAAACATTTGAAGCTTAGAATAACAGAATAAAACTTTAGTAAAATTTTTTTTTTTGAACTTGTCATATTTTAATATTTTTAAGATATTTTTTGGCAACACTAATGTAAATGAAGTGAATATCAGAATGTCATAAAATGATAAAAATTGAATCCACATGAAATAAGCAATTTTATTCTCATTTAAAGAGTTTTGGTTTATATAACAATAAATAAAAAATATTAAAAGTAACGTCAAGAAATTTGTTTTTTAGAGAACATCATTTCAATAAATGTTGACTGAAATGATAATACTGACAATTATTCAATCATTAGTTTAATTTCCACAGAACTTTTTGTTTTAATTCTAGAAATTTCTTTTATTATATTTTATGTATTTATTACATTGTTATTTGTGTAATATACTTATTAAATTATGTGTTTCCAAAATCAATCGATATAAGCTATTGATAATATATATAAATAATCGATATAAAATCAATTGTTATAATACCTTTTACACGCCATTTTAAAATCGTCTTTTCTTTAACCTATTATGCGTTGTATTTCAGTTTGAAATACATTTTTTGTTATATATTAACATTAAAGAAGTGTTTTATTTTCATGGTTTAAATAAATTTTATTTTATTTACATGACGTGTTCCTAGATTTTTCTAAATAATCGTGTACTATAAATTCCTACATGAAAATTGTTTTCTAGCATACAGTTAAATTTTTGTCATCAATTAAAAAATGTAATTGGGGTAAATGTAGAGTTAATAAGCAAAGTCTTTTTTGATATTGTATGCAACTTACTTAATAAATGATTATAATTAGTTTTGCAATGGTTTCAAATCATAATATAAATTTGTTTTTGTTGAAGTGCTATCACTTAATGGCAACTTATTGAAATACATTTTGGTTATATATTGTATAACATTAAAGAAGTGTGCCATTTTCATAGTTTAAATAAATTTTATTTAATTTTCATGTAATTTATTGCAACTTTTTCAAGTAATCGAGTTATCTACGATAAATACGTAAACAAAAAATATATATTTATTCTCAATTAGAAATTGTAATTGATGTAAATGTAGAATAAATAAACAAAGTCATTTCGATATTGTATGCAGCTTATTTAACAAATCATTATAAATAGTTTTTCAACTATTTCAAACCCAAATAACAATTTGTTTTTGTGAAAATATTATCACCTAATTAAGTCTTAATGGAAAATATAAATTTTTAATTATATTTTCCATAAGATTTAATTAGGTGATAATACGTTACGGTAGGTAAAAAAATAATACGTTTTAATTAGTTGATTGATACGGTGTCTTCAAATTACAGGACGCATTAGAAAATTAGGTGAAAAACAAGTAGAAGATATAGAAATAGAATTCTTTAATAAATTATATTGTAAACGATAATAAATTTCAATATAAGATTTCTTTGTTTTACTTAAAATTACAATAATAATTGATTTGATGTCCTGTAATGGTAAGCATCAAAGGACGGATAACATTTTGAGAGGCTTAGTGTTGTTTCACGCATATATTTTAATTTTCTTGTTTGTCGATGTGAATCAAATTTAGCGAAGGCATAAGGCAATTTCCATGAACTTTAATTTAAACTATTATTTAAAAATGTTATTTTTCTTGTATTTTTTACTGTAAATCACATGATTGACTATCATTCAACGATGCTTTAGAATAGTACCAATCTTTTTTTTCAATGTATGCATACAGTACATGCAAGAAAATGTGACATGTTTTACCTATTTACTTTAGTTAGTAGTGTTGATGTTAAATAAAAAAAATTTAATTTTTTTGTTCATTATGGGCAAATTGTATCAAAAAATATAAAAATTTTGGTTTTGATCTTAAGAACAATTAGATTTTTAAAACTATTATAACAAAAATTCCATAGACTATTTTAAAAATTTTGAAGAGAAGAAAAGAAAGAAGATTAAGAAGAAATAAGAAATCGAACTTGATGTTGTGATGTATAACCATACAACCAAAAACTTTTCAATATCACACTTACACCATTACACATTCAGCAAACAACGAAGCCTGTTTGAAGATGATAAAAATAATGACATTTCACACCTTCCCCATTGTAAAAAAAAAATGAAAAAGATTCCCCTGCGTACCTGTTTGAGCAAGATTTACCCGTTTTAATTCCCGACGGGTGTCCTTGCCGAAACTGTTCCATGATCTATGGCTGAGTATCAGGATGCAGGGCTGCTTCGCTTAACGACCGTCGTTTGTTTTAGTTTTGAATTTACTGGCGCCGCATAGGAAGACATTGATTAGGGGCCTCCACTAAGTGATAATGTGTGAATATTTATAGCCGTCAGAAGACGCGCGAAATGGTTCAGTCAACAACTAAAAAGAAAATTGCGGCTCAAATTTTACGCGGGCAGCAATTTGTAACGCTTTATCTATGGGGCTACGCCTTGTTGAAATGCATAATGCATATAGTGTTGTTGTAATGGATTTGGGATTACATATTGATGCGCAGGTAGATGCATGGAATTTGTAGATTAGCAATAGTGATAGCCTACAATTGCAATATTAGGGATTAATTAATTTGCTTATTGAAAATAATTTCTTAGCTTGTTTAGTCAATGAGGTTATCATATTTTTATGCGTTTATTTTTAACTTATATTAATTATGGTAAATATTACTATTTTTTTAATAATTTCTGGTTAATTTTAATTGATGAAATAGGAGACATTAAATAAAATATTAAATTGCCTCACAAAGTTTTATCTTCACGATATAAGAATGTTTGCAAACAAAGTTAACATGGTTCATTGACAGATAATCAAGCATTTAAATTATTTGATTTTTTAAACATTTCCTGATTAATTTTATTTGATAAAACTAAGAGTTATGATAAGAGTTTATATTTATATTTTAATTTTCGTTTGTGTCAACTTATTATAATAAAATTTATCGAAAATTTCTTAAAAATTATTTAAAAAAGTTTGACTGTGACCATAAGAACTATCAAACTATCAGAACTATTACCTTAAGCACTACTCGGAGAGAGAACTGTAGATTCTAGTTGTTGAAATTGATGTTATAACGTATAGCATGCAACCAAACCCTGTTATGACCGAAGGACTAATAGAACTATTACGTTAAGACTATTAGAACTATTACTTAAAAACTGCTATATTATTAGAACTATTACTTAAGACTATTAGACGCTTAGAACTATTACCTCAAGACTTTAAACTATTAGAACTATTTAAAGAACTATTAATCTTCTATAAGAACTATTAGAACATTAGTACTATGACCTGAAGACAAGTAGACAATTAGAACTATTTCCTTAAGAACTATCCTAGAAAACTGTAGACTCTAGTTGTTGAACTTGATGCTGTAATGTATGACATGCAACCAAAAAAACCTCAATATCGCACTTACATCATTACACATCCAGCAAACATCCCGCCTGTTTGAAGATGATAAAAATAACGACATTTCATAACTTCTCCATCATAAAAAAATGAAAAATCTTTACCGTGTACCTGTTTGAGCAAGATTTGCCCGTTTTAACTCCCGTCGGGTGTCTTGCAGAAGCTGTTCCCTGATCTACGCCTCGGTATCAGGATGCTTCGCTTAACGACCGTCGAGGTGTTTAGTTTTGAATTTACTGCCGCCGCACAGGAAGACATTGATTAGGAGCCTCCGCTAAGTGATAATGTGTGAATATTTATGGCCATCAGAAGACTGTGCGAAATGGTTCAGTCAACAACTAAGAAGAAATTGCGGCTCAAATTTCACACGTGCAGCAATTTGTAACGCTTTATCTATAGGGCTACGCCTTGTTGAAATGCATAATGGATATAGTGTTGTTATAATGGATTTGGAATTACATATTGATGCGCAGGTCGATGCGTGAGACTCGCAGATTAGCAATTGTGATAGTAGCAATTGCAGTAATAGGAATTAATTAATTTGCTTTTTGATAACATTTTCTTATGCTTGTTTAGTCAATGAGGTATCGTATTTTTATGCATTTATTTTTAACTGATATTAATTCTAATAGATATTAAAGTTTATTTAATAATGTATGGTTAATTTTAATTGATAAAATGGGATTCATTAAATATATTACAGTAAACTGCCAGGTAAAAGGCAATCCTCACCATGAGAGTATGTTTACTAATACACCAGACTGTTTATTGTTTTCTGGGATTATATTAAATAAAAATAATTTATAGCCAGGATTAGAAATAACAAAAAGAATTCACCATTAAATGAAATATTTATTGATATCTATAATGAAATCTGAAACAATAAAGTAATTCATTTTAATAACTTAATTGACCTGTAATGATAGGAGAAAGAGAGTCAAAATAACAACTTTTAATTCAAGCATAAATTTTATAAAATCATTTTTCTCAATCATGTTTCACACCTATATTATTGGTGAGAGGTGTTGAGATCGTGATGGCCAAAGGAAAACTTACACAGCACTGCAATTAATTTTTTCTGCAAACAAATCAGCACTTCACTTATTTTTTTCTGGAAGCATATTAAATGAAAATAATTTATAACCAAAACGGGAAACAACAAAATAATTCATTATGAAAAGTAGCATTTATTGATATCTATAATGAGATATGAAACAATAAAGAAATTCATTTTAATAAATTAATTGGTCTGCAATATGTTCTAAAAGGCACTGCCTTTTAATTTTACTAAAAAAGTTGAATTTATAACCGAAAATCAAAATAAGAACTTTTCATTTCTAAGAAATGAAAACATTTATTGATAATTATATTATGAAAAATGATATTATAAAGCAATAATAAAATTAAAATTAAATTATTAATGAAATTAGAATTAAGAATTTTTCTTCCATGATAGGTTTTAAGAGTAGAAACTTTATCATTTCTGGCAGTAAATTAAATAAGTAGAATTTAAAATAAACACACAATTCTCAATGAAGTAAAAATATTGATAATGAGACACGTAATAACAATAAATTACACTTCTGGGAGAGATTTCCTTTAACTTTTTTCAAGAAAAATGGTGTTAACGACGTTCTTGATAATGGAATATTATGAGTCCTAAGATAATAAAAATCAAGTTAATCTCTTACTTGCATAGTTATAACAGAATTTATAAATATTAACGAACTCACATTAAACTGTTGTGTAAATTAATTTTATTTTTTTTTTTATTTTTTACTCAGCAGAATTATGCAAAATAAAATAAGTAAAATGTCTAACAAAGATCCAAATTCCCAACAATTAATATAGATGCAGGGATAATATTTATTTGTTACCATAATAATACTTGAAAGAATAATAAAATTGAAATTATCCATTTATTTACAAAGAAATGACAGGATTTATCACTATAATTAATAATATCACTTTTTCATGAATTAAATATGGTTTTTTATTTTTAATTTTTGTTGTCAAAAATAGAATTTTACAGAATGAATTAAATAGAATAATAATAATTATGCGATGATATTTGTTGATAATTTTAATGATATTCGAAATATTAACAATGCAAGTTGATCACTTATTTAAAAACTGTTAACCAGATTAATTTGAAATATCAAACACAAATAGTGTAATTTAATAATATATTGGCCAGCATACTCACCGGACTTGAATCCAATAGAGCATGTGTGGGATATGCTTGGCCGACGAATTGCAGCCCGTCAACCCCCTCCCACCTGTCAACCGGAACTTCGGAGGGCATTGCTGGATGAGTGGTGTCCTATTCCCCAAGATCAGATTGATAATTTGATACTCAGCATGCCTAGGCGTTGTATTGCATCGTCCGGGAGACATACTCCATATTAACCATCATACTAACCATGTTATACTGTTTTTTGTAAATAGGTTCTTTTTTGAAATTTGCTCCAGGGAGTAAAAATCGCAATTTTTATTAATTATGTCAAACATAAAGCATCTTTTTTGCTCTTTACCTTTTGTTTATTAAATAGACTTTACAAACAAGTCAAATTTGTTTTGCTTCTGTCTCTTTCTTTGCCTGAACTTCATTATCCTTAATTTATGGACATGAGTGCATATAACAATATTGAACTTTAAATTAATCAATTGCTACAGCATACGGCCTCAATAACGTACTCAAATGTTCTCATTGTAAATTAAATTCTCATTTTTTTAATTATGTTCTGAAATTATATAATTCCACGATATAAATTAAATAGAAAATTTAACAAATTAACAACAGTGTTAATATTTATGGATAACTGTATTTGTACCTTTATACTTGATTAATTGATATTTGATTTGATAATTATATTGATGTAATTATATTCAATATTCTTATAACTATATAACAATATTGAACTGTAAATAAATCTATTTTGAATAAAGTTTATACAAATACAGTAACATACTGAAATGTTCGTGTAAATTAAATTCCCCTTATTGTTTATTTTTTTCTGAAAACGATATAATTCACAAAATAAATTTAACAGAACTTATAACAAATTAATAGCAGCAGAAATAATTTTTGATAATGAAATGGAAATTTATTAATTATGTAAAAAATTGTAATAGAATTTATGAATTAAAACAGACTTCACTTTCAACTCGTAGCATACTCAAATGTTCTAAGTGTTTAATAAATTCACATTGTTTATTTATTTTTATTCTGAATGATACAGTTCCACTATAAAAATGTATTAGAATATATAAAAAATAACGACAGTAATAATATGTATTGATAATTATATTGGTAACTATTGGTAACACTATTGAATGTTAATCTATTTTTTTTTTATAAAACTGTGATGTTATACAGGCACAGTAACATAATCAAATTTTCTCAGGGTTTGCTAAATTCCCATTTTTTATTTTTTTTATTCAAAACAAGTCAGTTGCATTATACATATTAAATAGAATATATAAAAAATTAACGACAATCATAATATTTATTGATAATTATATTGGTACTTGTAACAATATTAAATTTTAAATTAATTTATGTTTTGTAAAGTTGTGTTATTAAATTCCATTATATATTAATATTTTGTCTAAAAGTTCCATTGCACAAATTAAAAAGAATATATAAAAAATTGACGATAATGATGATATTTATTGATAATTGAATTGATAATTGTAATATATTAAACTTTAAATTAATCTATTTTTTATAAAGTTGAGATATCATACAGACACAGCAACATACTCAAATGTTCTCAGTATAAATTAAATTCTCATTTTTATTTCTTATTTTTTCCGAATTATTAATTCCACAAAATAAATTAAACAAGACATATAACAAATTTATAACAGTAGTAATAATTTTTAATAATGAAATCCAAGTTAGTCAATCAATGTTATCAATAAATATGGATTTGGATGATTAACATCATCCGAGATCCATACATGTTAATCGAAGATAATCAATTATTTTACGTAAAAAAAAGTGATAGAATGTAAGTGTAAAAAACAGACTTCACTTCCATCTCCTTGAAGCAAATTAAAGCTCATTTCAACTCGCGCCATTTTTTCTTCTGAAGGACAGAATCTCCTCAACTCGTCCCAACATCATTAATCCTGCTCTAAGATCTTCTATTAACGGAAAGTGTCAGTCTCAGATATCTGTCTTCTTAAAGAGAACACCTCGTCTACTGCGAAAAGTTTCTCGAATTTTTGAATCGGCCATTTCTTTTTTTTTTTTTTTTTTTTCCATCATCCAATTTTTCCTTTTCTTCTTCTTTATCTGTAGAGCTTGGAGGATCTCGTGTCAGAAGTCATTGCATAGGAATTTGTCATTGTCACTTGGGCTCTCAACTTTGTCTCCAAAGACGTGCTGAAGTATAGTATCAATAAGCATGGGCGAAAACGAGATAGAACCGTGATAAATGGTTGTGCGCCATCGGCGATTTCTGCCATTTTCTCCCAGTTTTGGGGAATTATGGAGGACTCTCTGTGTGTGTGTGTTATAAATGAGCGTTTCCGAACCATCTGCAGTTGATAATCGACATCGTTTCCGGATGGAATTATAAATGTAACGCGAGGAGTGGAAATTGGATATTTTTGAAAGATATACTGTATCACGAGAATTTCGCCAAAATGATAGATGAAAGTAAAAGAAGTCATGAATGGAAATAGGTATTTTATAGGCATCCATTATTTTGTAATTATGTGATCGTATTTTTCATAGGCTGCAATAATGGCACGTCTTCAGGAATGAAATTTTGATTTAAATGTACGTAAAAATTTCGTCGTTTTGAAATTCAGAATCATTATGGATTAAAGATCATGTTATATGGATTAAGGAATAAGCCTATTGAGACGATGTACATTGATGTCTGATTTCAACAATTTTTCAATTTTTTCATAGTTATTTCGTTATTCTATACGTTGCATTGTTCATCGGTTACAATATAAGCACTTATTCATGAATGAAATTCAGAGGATACTTCATCACAACAGAAGCTGCCTTCTTTCCCTTCAACCATGAGTCCATGCGGATTTGTAGGCTTGGTGTAGATGTCTACCAAATGGGATAAGAAACAACAACAGACTAAAGAGGCGGTATATTGAGATAGAATACATCTAAGGCCTGATTTCATCGGATTATTTTCAAAGATTTTTCCCATTTTTTAATTATTTTGTTATTATATAAGTTATGTCATTCATGGGTTGCAATATAAGTACTAATACATAAAATCGACATCATTTCCGGATGGAATTATAAATGTAATGCGGGGAGTGGAAATTGGATATTTTTTGAAAGATATACAGTATCACGAGAATTTCGCCAAAATGATAGATGGAAGTAGAAAAAAATGTCGTGAGAAGGAATAGATATTTTTATAGATATCAATTATTTTGTAATTATGCAAGTCCTATTTTTCACAGACTGTAATCATGGCACACCTTCATAAATGGAATTTCTTAACTTTGAATTCAGAAGCATTAAGGATTAAGTTATATGGATAAAAGGCTTAGTATATTGAGATGATATATATGTTCAAAATTACGTCGTTTATTGGTAGCAATATAACCACTAATCCATAAATATTTAGTGCTATATGTATTTAAAATTTTGAAATGAATAATCCCAAACGAAATGAATGGATTAAGAAATAAGTTGTATGGATTAAAGGATAAGCATATTGAAATAGAATATATCTGGAGATTCATTTCAACTGATTTTTCACAATTTTATGACTATTTAGTTATTATATAAGTTACAATGTTCATGGGTTACAATATAAGCAGTGATGAAATTTAGAGATAAACGTATTTAGAGTTTTAAATTAAGAATTGCAAACATACCTAATAGATAAAATTATAAGAATATTGAGAATAAATTATATGGAGCATGATTATAGTGTTTTTTATTCAATGTTTTTTATATTTATTTTACATTTAAGTATGAGCACAGTCACGTTTATTTTGCGTGGGGTTGACATCAAAAAATTTATGTGTTATGTTTTTAATCCGTAAGTATGCAACAACATACAGGTAACAGACAACAATGTTGACAACGGTAATAGCTGAGAATATTTTTTCACCTTATGCCAGAATTACAAACCATTGAAGATAAAATATAAAACATTTCAAATGGCTGTAACAGTAGTTTTTACCCGAACAATATCTGGAAAAACTCGTTATGTTACACTCGGTTAACTGTTTTCATAGTGCAATTGTAAAATGAAAACTGGCTAATCAACTGACATTTATATGGCCATTGCAACAACAATCTTTTATTGTTGCGATGATCATATAAATGTTTTTTTTTTGATGATCAATCATCAATAGTGATTGAGCGCTTAGATTTAGACTGCCATTTCCGTTTTTCCCATACATAATTAATAACTGCCTAATATACAATCTATACAATACTTATTTTAATCCATTGTTTTCACTTCATGTTAACTTATTTCTGACAAAATATTTTTTTCAGATTTAAAAATAATATTTCATATTTCAACTAGACTGTATTAATATTCAATAATGTATATTATGTTTGTATATCTGTATACTAAGTTGTATAATTGTTATCAAGTACTTATTATCATTATAAAGTGTGATGTCCTTATCTCAATCATCATTATAATTATATTTATAATTCTGCAGTTTTTAAATAATGATATTTAATTACAACAACAATAATTCATTGCTGCAGTACATTTATTTAAATAACATGCATTTCAGTTTAATGTCCAAAAAAGATTAATGTCCAATGCTTTTATTTTCGAGTTGTCAAAATAAGAAGGAATTTGTTTTTTTCTGGACACGAAACGTAAAAGAAAATAAACTCCACTTCAAAGAAGATACTTAAATGTCACAAAAAAAAAAAGAGAAATGTTAAAATAGAGAATAGAAGTCTAGTAGCTCATTTGCACCAAAAGGTTCTTTACTGTTTTTTATTTAAATTAACACAAAATAAAAAGTAAATCGAGTCACCAGCATTCAGCCAAAACATTCATACAAACATCATTTGTTTCCTTTTTCAAGCACGTGACCTGGCATGTAATGCCATCGTGGAAAAGAAAAAATTCCAACCAATCAAAAGTGTGAATTAAAAAGAAGAAAAAAAAATAAACACGCCTAACAAACATTTAAAAATCGTGCCTTTCTTAAACTCCTAATATCTTTCGACAAAAAAAAAAATGATAATATCGCGTTTAAGCAAATTTTGAGTTTTTTTTATGCTTTTAATACGAGTAATCATTCATAAAGAATCTATTATAACTTTTTCTTAGCCTTAAAAATCTTTGATATTTTTTTTTTCTCTCTAAAACTTGCTTTTTAATATCCAGTTTAAAGTTAAAGGCAATATATTAGAAAAAATATCTTTCAATCTATTGCTAGCACTTATGAAGCTTTTTTTTTCTACATTAATACGACAAATAATATGCCTTCAGCCTTGGCGGTAAAACTTCATTAAATTTTGTAAAAAGACAGGATATTAAATAAATAAATAAATAAGTGAAACCGCCATGGTAATGTTTTCTTCTTCTATTTTTCGAAGCCTTTCAAAATGTTGATCAAAGAAAGATTATGATAAAAATGTTTGCGCCAAAAAAATTTGATTTGGAATATTACTGTTATTTTATAATTAATTTTAAAGTTTTTATAGTTTCCATAAAAGAGTATTGAAAATCTTAATAAAAGAAAGCTGAAGATATAAGCGGATATTATTTTTTTTTTAATTTTTATATTTTAATATTTTTTTTTCGATTTAATTTAAAATATTTCGATTTTGAATTAGCTTTTTTTTTTTTCAAATTAAATTATGCTATTTAATGAAATGAAATGAAATGAAATTACTTTCTGATTTAGTAAAAAAAAAATCGCTAAACATTTGTTATTATTGTTTGAATTTTAAAATTATTTTGGGTTTAATATTGAAATTTGAAAGGAAATTTATTATTAGATGTTGCTGCGCAACTTTCAATTTTGAAAAATATTTCATGTTATTTAATTAAATTAATTTTAGTTTCATTGCTGATTTCATGAAAAATTCCAAAACTTCGTTGCCTGTTTTATTTGCGTTGCTTTATACTTGTGATTTATTCAAATTACTTGTTTGTAGCTGAAATAAGGTCAAAGGGACAAAGGCAGTTATAATTACAATATTTATTTCTAATATATTTTTGTCTTTTATTCAATTCCTTCTATTAGCTCACACTCTCCCTATTATATATCCTGTTCAAATTTTCAATCGTTCATAAAATACTTTTTATTCATCCACTCGAGTTCAAATAAATTTTTTTTGAACTTGTAGCGGATGACACTTGATGATAATACAGTTTTTCAGATATTAATTCATTAATTACATTTAATTAATTTATTTTAGTTTTTATTAGATTTAAGTTGCGTATATCTAACAATAGATGGGGCCAGATAAACTTTAAAAAATGAATGAAAATTATTTATAAAGGACTTTCTGCAATAGAGTGAAAGAAAAGTAGGAATTGACTTTAAAAAAATTTTTTTTTATGTTACTTGTTTTCACAGATAACTTATGTAATGTTAAAAATATAAAACAACATTTATTCGATTTTACTCGACAAATTTGGCATTGCACGAAACAATGTTTAATTTTTGAGTTATAGCATGTAATGTAAACTGTAAGCGGCTGATGGCCGAGTGGCTGGTGCTCGGCACCAAATATTTGCGCTCCCAGTCCCGGTGGTGCCATGGATGTTTGTAGTGGCTCGGAATCCAATTAAAGGGTAACTCCTGTCTAATAGAATCATAGGAGTATTGTCAGTCAAGTCCGTAGTCTATCTTCAAGCTACACGTGCCCCCTAGGTGGTGCTAAATGAGTAAGAGCGGTGCAACCCTTGCTTGTGGCATAAAGATAAGAGTTGCCAGCTGCATTAGAAAAAATTAATAATGTAAACTGTAATTCGGATCTTGTATTACAATTTATTCAAAAAAAAAACTTTTTCGTGGGTACAAAAAAAAGTGCTATGAAAATTGATTAAACCTAACTAAAAGTGTTTTGGTAACCTCGTAGAAAATAATAAAAAAAATAATAATAAAAAAAAAAACATTTTTAATGAAAAAAAAATTTGTTTCTGCTTTTACTCTGGGTGTATAAATTGCAACCATGGTATAAAGTGTAATAAATTTACATCAAACGAATTTTTGTCATTGGAACTGATATAAACATGTTGTATATACCAAAAAAAGAAGCTATTTTAACTTGCACAAATACATATGACATTTATTTGATTTTTGTATATAAATTCAATACTCTATTTGAAACATTTAAACTGCTCTTGGAAGATATTAATTATATTATGGAATTTCAAAGTGATTTTTTTCAGGGAAATAAAAAAGCATAAATAAGTAAAAGCGTGTGTTTGAAGCATAAATAAACAAAAGTGTGTTTAAAAGTCATCATTAATTACTAGAAAACACATGTAATGACTATTTCAATAGGACACGTTGTTTATTCAAAACTCAATACTACTTGTTGACTCAATACAATGAGAGTAATTTAAAAACGAAATTATTCAAATGGCTTAACTACTTGAATTGATGTCTCCAAAGTATTCAAAACATAAATGTGGATCGCTAAATATCCTTGAAAGGACAACACATACAGGATATCCATATGCCCTGAGGAGAGAGAAAAGTTTGGTCTGGAATGGTGAAATATTAATCTCTTAATCAAATCACTTCTGCAGGAATTATTGCCATGTCTGCCCAGAAGATTGTTTAATTACCTTGGCTCGAGAAACCGAAGCACAATTCATCGGCGGTTTTTTCACACCAGTTTCTTTCTCGCAGCAATTCTGCATTCCTTTGAAAACGTAATTTGATCAGAAGTTTCTTCCAAATTGTTTGGGGCAAAGTAAATTATATAACCTGTACGAGTTTGCTCACTAAATAGCTAAGGCAGCCCATTGAAATTGTTTGGAACATAGTGTTAAATGTGGCATTTATATTTGGAATTGTTGTTGTAATTGGATTTTGCTGGACTCATATTATAGTGGTTTACACGTTTGGAATAGGTAAATACTCGTATATTTGGATGCTGCCTTTTAAGATACATTTGATGAGCTGTTGTCAATGATTGATGGGACATTGCACAATTTTTAGTAAAAAATTCAGAAGAAATTTTAATTAAAACTGGAAAATATTTTTTGATTTATTTAAGTTATTTTGTCTGAAAATGATAAATTTCAATTCATGTGAATATTTAAGTTTGTAAGAGTCTTTTTGCATTACAATTAAGTAAATTATATGGGATATCTGCTTTTCTAAGAAAAAATTATATAGTCATTCACAGATTTACTATAAATAATAAAAGTGAACTAAACTAAGGATGTTATTAAAAGTAATCATTACAGATTTATACCATTTCTTTTGAAAAATTATTTATGTTATCATTTCTCTATCCCAAAAAAATGATGAAATAAATAATGATGTTTATAACCAAAAAGAAACTATATTAGCTAGATAGTTATTTGATGATAGTTATTTAACAATAAAACCAATTTAATTTAGATAATTTGATTTCGCTTATTATTCATGTTACATAAATTGCAACAATCATAATGTGTAAAATATTTATCTTACATTTTTTTTATAATTCGAACTAATATAGACATGCAGTTTATACCCAAAAAGAATCTATTTTAATTTGCACAAATGTATATGATTATTATTCGAATTTTTATATAAACTTAATAATCTAAATAAAACAATTAAACTGCTCTTGAAAAACATTACTTATATTATCGAATTTCACATTTTCCAATTTTTTATTTAAAGCATAAATAATTAAAGAGTGAAAATTAATTACAAGAAAACACATGTAATGACTATTCCAATATGACACGTTGCAAGTTGCTTATTCAAAACTCAATACAACTTGTTGACTCATTACAATGAAAGTAATTCAAAAACGAAATTATTCAAGTCGCTTAACTACTTGAATTGATGTCTCCAAAGTATTCAAAACATAAATGTGAATCTCTACAATCCTTGAAAGGACAACACCTGCAGGATCCATGTGCCCCTGGAGAGAGAGAAAAGTTTGGTCTGGAATGGTGAAATATTAATCTCTTAATCAAATCATTTCTGCAGGAATTATTGCCATGTCTGCCCAGAAGACTGTTTAATTACCTTGGCTCGGAGAAACCGAAGCACAATTCCTCGGCGGTTTCCACTCCAGTTTCTTTCTCGCAGCAATTTGAAATGTAATTTGATCAGAAGTTTGTTTCCAAACTGTTTTCGGGAGAAATAAATTCCATATACTTTATACTTGTACGAGTGTGATCACTAAATGTCTAACGCAGCCCATTGAAATTGTTTGGAACATACTGTTCAAGGTGGCGTTTATGTTTAAAATTGGTGTTGTAATTGGATTTTGCTGGACTCTTATTATAGTGGTTTACACGATTGGAATATAAATATAATTGGATTCTGCCTTTTAATATGCATTTGTTGAGCTGTTGTGAATGAGTGATTGGACGTTGCACAAAGGTTAGTAAGAAAATGCAGAAGAAATTTTAAATAAAACTGGAAAATCATTGCATTTTGATTTACTTAGGATATTTTGTTTGAAAATGGTAAATATTAATTTATAGGAATATTTAAGGCTGTAAGAGTATCTTTTGCATTGTTCTAATGGCCGAGTGACTAATACTCTGGTGTTCGGTACCAAATGTTTAGTGTTCCAGTCCCGGTGGTGCTATGAAGGCATATATTTGTTCGGAATCCATTTTAAATTTTAGTACCGGTCTAATAATATCATAGAGAGTTGTAGGGATAATGTTTCTCGTGTCCGTAGCCTATCTGCAAGTTACATGCGCCCATTGGTTAGTGCTTAAACGACTAATAGCGGGCAGCTCTTGCTTTCTTATAGCATAAAGAATAACTGTCTCTGTATTGCCAGCTGAATTAGAGAAAATTAATTATAATATAAACTTTAATTCGGATAGTTTAGTGCAATTTATTCAAATAAACGCTTTCGAAAATAGAAAAGAAAATGCTATGAAAATTCATTCAAACGTAAAAAAAATGTTTTGGTTACCCATTAGAAAAATTTAAAAAATAAAATCGTTTTTAATGAAGGAAATTAGTTTTTGCTTTTTATTCTGCAAATTTTAACCACGGTGTAAAGTGTAATAAAGCTTCATCTAACATTTTTTTATATTTGGAATTGATATAAACATGTTTACATACCAAAATGAAACTATTTTAACTTGCACAAATACTTATGATATTAATTCGATTTTTGTATATAGACTCAATACTTTTCTTTAAACATTTAAACTGCTCTTAGAAGATATTAATTATATTATGAAATTACAAATTTTAATTTTTTTTAAAAGGAAATAACTGAGCATAAATAAGTAAAGACATGTGTTTGAAGCATAAATAAGTTAAAGTTTCTAAAAAGATCAACATTAATTAGAAGAAAACACATGTAATGACTATTCCACTAGGACACGTTGTTTAATCAATAACTCAATACACATTGTTGATTCAATACAATAAAAGTAAATCAAAAAACGAAATTATTCAAGTCGCTTAACTACTTGAATTGATGTCTCCAAAGTATTCAAAACATAAATGTGGAACCCTACATTCCTTGAAAGGACAACACCTGCAGGATCCATGTGCCCCTGGAGAGAGAGAAAGTTTGGTCTGGAATGATGAAATATTAATGTCTTAATGAAATCATTTCTGCAGGAATTATTGCCATGTCTGCCCAGAAGACTGTTTAATTACCTTGGCTCGGAGAAACCGAAGCACAATTCCTCGGCGGTTTTCACTCCAGTTTCTTTCTCTCATCAATTCTGCATTCATTTGAAAACGTAATTTGATCAGAAGTTTGTTTCCAAACTGTTTTGGGAGAAAGTAAATTACATACACCTTTACGAGTCTACGGACTAAATGGCTATTGCAGCCCCCTGAAATTGTTTGGAACATGCTGTTAAATATGGCATTTATATTTGGAATTGTTATTGTAATTGGATTTTACCGGACTCATATTATAGCGGTTTACACGTTTGGAATAGGTAAATGCTCGTATATTTTTATTCTGCCTTTTAAGATAATTTGTTGAGCTGTTGTGTATGATTGATGGGACATTGTACAACGGTTAGTAAGAAAATACAGAAGAAATTTTAAATTGGAACAGTAAAATTATTTCCTTTTCATTTACTTAATTTATTTTCTCTGAAGACAGTAAATATTAATTCATAGGAATATTTAAATTTATAAGAATCTGTTTGCATTAAAATCAAATACAATATTAGAAGAATCTGCTTTTCTAATAAAGCATTATAAAATCATTGACAGATTTACTATAAATAATAGAAAAAAACTAAACTAAAGATATTATTAATAAGGCTATCATTGCAGATTTATACTATTTCTTTTGAAAAAAAATCTTTTGGAAAAAAATGACTCATGAACAGCAAGTTTCTGTGCTTTTATCATTTTTATCATTAGTTTAAGTAATGTTTAATTACATAAAAATTATGCACTTAAAAATTGTATAAATTATCTTTCTTTATGTTTGTTTAATGTATGTTTAATTCAAGTTGTTTGCCTTTTTGTTTGGTTTTAATATTTACAAAATATTCACAACGTAAATTTGCTTCGCTAGTATTATTTATAATTTTGAAGTAGTTCAACTGCAAATATATACTTAATCTAGTAAATTCACGAAATGGATATTTTGGGCTTTTTAAACAATTTGGCACAAATTATAAAATGTTATTTAAAATTAGATGATACTTCAAATGTAATTGGGACTTTGTTTTATACAATCAGATATGAAAGGGTTATTAGAATAATCGCAAGAAATTTGTTGAAGTGCTATTAGTTGCATTTGATTGTGCAATAAAGGAAGAAGTTACAAATTTTAAATGAAAATGACAATTATTATGATATAATTTTAATTGATTATTAAATAGATTTATTCATAGATTAATGTATTTTATGAAGTAAAGTTCTTTGCGTTCATGGGAACATTTAATTGAACTGAATAATGAAAAGGCTTATCGTTCAATGATTATAAATATAAAAACACCATTTATTTGTAATTGAATTTATCATTAATTATTAGTTTAAAAATTAATTGCATATACATGTTTAGAAAAAAATACCCGTCAATTAAATATTTATTTACATTATCTTTTTTTTCTTTTTTGTTGGATTAGGTTAGAGATAATTATTTTAATTTGCATTTTTTGTTACTTCATTTCCTTTATTTTAGTTTAAATCTTTTTAGTTTATTTGTAATTAAGTTCATCATTCATTATTATTTTAAAATTCATTGTACATATTTTGAAAAAAATTACTCTTCAAATAAATATTTATTTACATTCAGTATCTTTTCATTTCTCTTGTGGTGTTTGGCAGGATATAATTATTTGAATTTTCATTTTTTATTAATTATTTTCATTTAGTTTAGTTTAAATCTGCTTAGTTTATTTGTAATTAAATTCATTATTAATTATTATTTCAAAAATCCATTGTACATGTTTTGAAAAAAATGACTCATGAATTAAACATTTATTTACATTCATCTTTTTTCTCCCAATGTATTTTGCTGAATATAAATTTAAAATTTTTATATTTGATTTCGATTATTTTAGTTTAAATATATTTAGTTTATTTGTAATTAAATTCATTACTAATTATTATTTTAAAAATTAATTAATAATTTAAAATTAAATATTTAATTATATTCAATATATTTTTCTCTGTGTTAGGCTGCATATAATTAGATAAATTTAGATTTTTATTA
Source organism: Caerostris extrusa (assembly GCA_021605095.1). NCBI lineage: Eukaryota > Metazoa > Arthropoda > Arachnida > Araneae > Araneidae > Caerostris > Caerostris extrusa. The sequence continues at coordinate 27,606 of BPLR01009114.1, read as the reverse complement.
TTATTTTCATTTATTTTAGTTTAAATATATTTAGTTTAAAATGTTCTATATCACGCACTCCGTCTATGCAAACAAAACATAGCTTGGACAGGTTTCTGAATTTATTTTCGAAACATATTCTGCTATTAAAATTGCAACATGAAACAACTGCGCGATCAATCTTAACACACAAAAGAGAAAATAGTACTTTGGAATAGTAAAATATTAATTTCTTAGTGTAATCATTTGGTGTGAAATATTACTGCGGTTGCTTAGAGGATTGTTTAATCAAACGAGGTTGGGTGAAACACAAACATAATTCTTCAGTTGCTTTCTTTCTTTTCTCTCTTAGTAATTCTGCATTCATTTTAAGTATAGTTTGACCATAATTTTGTTTCGAAATAGTGGTGTTGAAAATGGAATATATTAACTTGTTCTAGAGGATTCACTAAATGGCCAATATGAGTGTATGGATTTTTTTTTTTGTTACATAATGTGATGATGATACTAATATGTGAATTAGGTAAAATTGGATTTTGTATGAATAAATATAAAAGTTTTGCGAATAGTTTGCCAAGAGATTTGCTTTGGGAATTAAAGATTTATTTGTCTTTGCTTGGGGATTAAGATTTATTTGTGTCTTGTTTGGGGATTACAGATATGCAAATCTTTCTTTGTTACATAATGTGATGATGATATTAATATATGAATTGGGGATAAAAATTAGATTTTGTATGAACAAATATAAACTATTTGCAAATATTTTGCCAAGAGATTTGCTTAACCTTTCTCAATTGTGAATTAGAGATTTGCTTATGTTTCTGATTTGTGAATTACCTGATTTTCTTATCTTTTTTTTTACTTGTGAATTAGAGATTTGCTTATGTGTCTTGTTTGTCGGACAAAGAAAAAAAAATAAAAACAAATTACGCAAAAAAAACATGATTTATTTGAATCATTGATTTATTTATTTGAATTTATTGATTATTTATTATTTGTTACTTAATATGTTTTTTAAACATTACGTATTAATTTATTTACAAAATTTAAGTTATTGTATTTTTTTAAAGTTAATACCCCTTAAAATTACCAGTAAAGTTGCATAAAAGTGTGATCAATCTTATCTTTCCTAATCTAAAGATGCATTTCTAGATATCCATATGCAATTTTAAACCCTGCGATTAGATAAAAAAGAAAATCTGCAAATTTTCGAATGGAATATTTTAGATAAAGAGGAAATTTAAAGGAGAAAAGCGTGAAAACAAATAACACAAAAAAATCACGATTTATTTAAATCATTATATATTGATTTCCATTATTTGTTACTTGAGGATATATTATACTGAACCATTGCATATTAATTTATTTACGATATTTAAGTTGTTATATTCTATAGAAATTAATGACTCTAAAATTGCCACTAAAGTTGTATAAAATGTGATAAATATTTCTCTTTCCTATTGGATTATCAATTTTAAATCATGTGCTTAGATAAAAAAAGGAAATCTACAAATTTTCGAATGGAATATTTTAGATAATGGAAATGAATACTAACGAATGCATAACTTGTAAAAGAAAACAAAAAAGATGAAAATTGTGATGAAAGGTTTTGAATTAAATCATTGTTTATTTTGAATTTTTGAAAATTAATGAACCTAAAATTTACCACTAAAGTTGTATAAAGTGGATAAGTATTCACTTTCTAAACTAAAGATGCATTTATAAATATTCATTTGCAATTTTCAATCCAATGATTAAATAAAAAAGAAAATTTACAAATTTTCCAATGAAATATTTTAGATAATGGAAATTGATACCAACGAATACATAACTCGTAAAAGGACACGGATATAAAAATTCTATCAGAAATATTTTTGGAATGAAAGTTTTATAATATATGTCCTAAGTTAAGAAAATCCAACTTTCCAAGAAGCCAATACACAATCTTGCAAGATTCATAAAGCTGAGTTTGTTGCAGATATCAAAACAACAGCTGCAGATTATGAGCAAGGAATATTGAAAAATTGATTATGTTCTTTCTCGGGAACAAATAGAAAGACGCTTTGACATACTGAGTTTAGCTGAGCCACAAGAACTAGGCAGGTCCAGTTGTTGTGTTAGAACCACACTAAATTCTAACTGGATTCTTGATTTGGGCATCAATCTTTATATGGATTTCTCAATAAATCATGTCACCCCTTATTGCTGGTGTACAAATGGTTTATGATTGGAATTTTTATTTTCTGTATATGTTCATACAAAAATAAAAAACTTTTAATAGCAATAATTATTAAAAAACATTCAAACGTTAATTCCTGTCAATCTAGTTAAATTATCCACTACGCTAATATTCACATAGTTGTTAATTTAATTAAGTTAAAGAGAATTAAAAATCAACTCTAGCCAACGATATGAAGCACACAAAAGTATGCACGATATGTATATATAGAAAATATAACTGGTACTTAGCAAATTCTTCAGGTAAAGTTCACAAACAATGCATATGTATTATATACATTGTTTATCATATACAATATAAAATGTGTATGCATTATATGCATTGCTTATGTGTTATTTATAATATTCTATCTTCAAATTTAAAGTTACTATCAGTTAAATAATGTCCATGTACATAACCTATTAATCTATAAATAGCAATAATAAAGAGCGTTAAAAATTAAACTGTTAACTTATGCGTGCGAACGTTCACATCGTTAATATTAACTATTTTATATATTTAATTCATAATTGATATTAAACCCTAACTACATAATGAAATGAATACATTTGATAAAAATAAAATGGACTTACAATTTAGAAATGTAGTTTGTGAAGTTGTAATTTCTGTAAAACAAATAACATATAAATTTGGCAATAGAATTTCAGATTGGAAATTGTAGTTACTGTAAAAGAATAACATATAGATTTCCACAACAAAATTTCCGATTTGCAAGTTTGCATTTTCGGTAAAAAGAATAACTTATGATCTTGAGATGACAAAATTTCAGTTTTATAGGAACAGATAAAATAAAAAATATAAAAATAAATAAATATTTTAATCTTTCTAATATATCTTTTTAAATAAATATAGATAATTATAGATAGTATACTTTAGATATACTTTATATAAATACTAAATAGACTAAATAAAAAATAAAAATAGTAAAATAGTAAAATTGGTAAAAATAATAAAAATATAAAATTTGTAAACAAAATAGTAAAAATAGAAAAATAGAAAAATTAGTAAAATAAAAAGAAATAGTAAAAAAAATAAATAGTGAAAAATTTATTAATAGGGACTCTGTTTAACATGCGAGTTTTTATACAACTAATAAAAAATGGAATGCTAAAAAGTATTTTTTTATATAACTATTAAATAGACTAAATAAATAAAAATAGAAAAATAATAATTATAATAAAAATAGTAAAAACAAAAAAAATAATAAAAGTATAAATAGTGAAAAATAATGAAATAGACTTGATTGATTTAAAATCAGATTTGATTATTTAATCAAATTAAATGTATTTGATTATTTAAATAGACTTCTGATTATTTTCTTCAATAAGTTAAAATTGGATTTTTTTTGTTAAAACTGGGTATCATTTAAAAAGTTATTAATTATTTCATAAAAAAAGTTGTCTGACACGAAAAGAATAATTTCTGGATTAAAAGAATTAAAACAAAATGACAATATTTGTCATATTTCCCTAGGATATCAAATTCTACAGTTTCCATAGAAAAACAACAACAAAGTATTAAATATATGAGTATCCATTTCAAATTTTATCATCTAAATTCAACAGGAAAAATGAGGAATGGGTATAAAATTTCATATCACAAAATGGCATCACTGGGAACCAATTTCCGAACCCCTTCCCATTTAAAAGAAACAAACCAGCACAACCCACAATTTCTTCTTCCCATCTTATATATCACGTGATAACTAATTTTTAATTATTCAAATATCATTGATGGCATGTATGTTGCCATTCACCAGTTTACAAATAGCGGCTAATTTATGCTGTATACTTCAAAAAAATATATAAATGTCTGAATTATAAAATATTTGGAAAATTAATATTAGTATAAAAAGTGATTTTATTATACTTAGTGGAATAAAGTTTTGAAAGAGTTATTAATGGCTTACATCTTAATATTCTATAAATAGTATTAATCTTGATGTATTTTATTTTTATGTATTTTTATTAATTAAATACTAAATTATCGTGCAGTTACAAATGGAGATCATAAACATTCTATAGATTTAAAATTAAATCGTTTCTTAAAATCACTCTCAAATTATAAATAAACAATCAATACTTCTACACAACTTATACTTGGTATTTTAAAAATTCGAATTTAGGAATAAGTGTGTGCCTTACATACCGCAAACGACACGCTTAACTTTTCGATAAGTTAAAATTGGACTTGTTTTGTCAAAATGGTATCATTTAAAAGTTAATTAATTATCTTTCTAAAAATTGTCTGGCAGGAAAAGAATTAATATAATATGACAAGGTTTGTTATATTTTGTTATTATTTCAAATTCTATAGTTTCTCTAGAAAAATAGCAACGGAGTTTAAAATATATGAGTATCCATCTCAAATTTTATCATTCCAAAATCTTTCTCTTAACAGGAAAAATGAGAAACGGTTTAGAATTTCATATCACAAAAATGGCATCACTGGAACCAATTTCCGAGCCTTCCGCTTCCCTTTAAAAGAAACAAACCGGCACAATTTTTCAATTTCACCTCCCCAAGAGAAAAAATAATCCATTTCATAATCCTCCAAGAAATCAAAATAAACACTTCATATTTCTAACGCGCTCATTTCGAGAGTTTAAAAATTCGAAGACTCCTCTTAACTGTATTCTGCAAGAAGCATATTAAACATTTCCATCTAAATTTTATGAATAAGAGGAGAAAAATAATTCCTCTGGAACACATTTTCGAGTAGCTATCTAATTTCTCAGTCAGCACTTCTGAGATATTGCAGGAAATATTTACGGAATTTTTAGTGAAGAGCCTTTTGAATATCGCAAACGATAAGAAAGTTGAAAAATAACCATTGCCATAAGAATTTCTTTTTAAAAGTAAAGAAAAAAACTTGCAAAATATGTTTATAAAGATATTATATATCATGATAATAATCTATATTAATTCTCAAATTTCATATGAGTGTTCAAATTTAATTCGTATGTTGTCATTGAACAATTTACAAATAGTGGTTAATTTAATGCTTTATTCCTTAAGAAATATACACAAAGGCTAATTTATAGAATATTTGAAACAAAATTAATATTGCTATTTATAATAATTTTATTATGTTTAGAGTGAAGATTCCAAATAATTATTAAAGCACCTTAATATTCTAAAAGTTGTACACGCATTGAGATATTATTAATTAAATACGAAATTATAATATAGTTTCATATGGAGATCATAAAAATCTATCAATTTAAAATTCGATCGTTTTGTAAAACACTGAAACATAAACACTTAATACTTCTGTGCAACTTATACTTGCCATTTCACAAATTGAATTTAGGCTAAGTGTTTGCCTTACATATCGCAAACGATACGAATAACTTTTCGATAAGTTAAAATTGGGCTTGTTTTGTCAAATTTAGTATCATTTAAAAATATAATTAATTATCTGTTCTAAAAATTGCCTGGCATGAAAATAATTAAAATAATATGATAAGGTTTGTTATATTTCAATAGATGGCAAATTCTAAAGTTTCTGTAGAAAAATAGCAACGAAATTTAAAATATGAGTATCCATTCTCACATTTTATCATTCCAAAATCTTTTCTCTTAACAGGCAAAATGAGAAACGGTTTAAAATTTCATATCACAAAATCACAAAATGGCATCACTGGAAACCAATTTCCGAGCCTTCCCTTCCCCTTTAAAAGAAACAAACCGGCACAATTTTTCAATTTCACCTCCCCAAGAGAAAAATAATCCATTTCATAATCCTCCGAGAAATCAAAATAAACACTTCTTATTTCTAACGCAGCTCATTTTGGAGAATTTAAAAATTCGAAAACTCCTCTTAACTGTATTCTGCAAGAAGCATATTAAACATTTCCATCTAAATTTTATGAATAAGAGGAAAAAAATAATTCCTCTGGAAACACATTTTCGAGTAGCTATCTAATTTCTCAGTGAACACTTCTGATATATTGCAGGAAATATTTCTGGAATTTTTAGTAAAGAGTCTTTGAATATCGCAAACGACAAGAAAGTTTGCAAAATAACCATTGCCAAAGAGTTTCTTCATTAAAAATAAATTTAAAATCTTGCAAGGAATGGTTGTAAATATTCCATATCACATAATAGTTAATTTTTAATTATTCAAATTTCTTTCGATGACAAGTATGTTGCCATTCACCAGTTCACTAATAGAGGCTATTTTATACTTTGCCTTTCAAAAATATATAGTAAAAAGTCATTTATAGAATATTTGGGAATTGAAATAATATTAATAAAAAATCACTTTCATTATATTTGAATGAAGTTTTAAATAATTATTACTACAACTTAATATTCTATAAATAGTATTCATCTTATATATATATATTATATACCAAATTATCGTGCAGTTCCATATGGAGATCAGAACATTCTATCGACTTATAATTCAATCGTTTCTTAAAAACACTCAAAAATATAATTAAACATTTAATATTTGTGAACTTATACTTGGTATTTTACAAATCTTCTGAATTTAGGCTTATGTGTGCCTTACATATCACAAAAAAAAAAAAAAAAAACTTTTCCATCAGTTAAAAATTATGTTTTGACTTGACGAAAAGGGTATCATTTAAAAGGTAATTATCTTCTAAAAATTGCCTGGGCATAAAAGTATTAAAATAATATGATAAGGATTGTTATATTTCACCTAGGATGGCAAATTCAAAAGTTTCTGTAGAAAAACAGCAAACAGAATTTAAAATATATGAGTATCCTTCCTCACATTTTATCATTCCAAAATCTTTCTTTAACAGGAAAATGAGAAACGGTAAGGTGGCAAATTCATATCACAAAATGGCATCACTGGAAACCACATTTCCGAGCCTCTCTCCTTCCTCTTTAAAAGATACAACCTGGCACAATTTTTCAATTTCACCTCCCCAAGAGAAAAATAATCCATCCATTTAACCCTCCGAGAAATCAAAATAAAATAATTTCTAACGCAAAGCTCATTTTGAGAATTTAAAAATTCGAAAAACTCCTCTTAACTGTATTCTTCAAGAAGTATATTAAACATTTCCATCTAAATTTTATGAATAAGAGGAGAGAAAATAATTCCTCTGAAACACATTTTCGAGTGTCTATCTAATTTCCTCAGTCAGCACTTCTGAGATATTGCAGAAATATTTCTGAATTTAGTGAAGAGCTTTTTGAATATCGCAAACGATAAGAAAGTTGCAAAATAATCCATTGCCGTAAGAATTTCTTTTTTAAAAATAAATTTAAAAAAAAATCTTGCAAAAGAATGTTTGTAAATATCTTATATATCACATAATAATTAATTTTAGTTATACAAGTTTCATTCAATGACTAGTATTAAATTCGAATATAGGCTTAAGTCGGTGGCATACATATCGCAAACGATATGTAAGTTGCAAAAATAGCCATTGAGATATGAATTTCTTTAATAAAAAATAAAGAAAAACATCTTGCAAAGAATGTTTATAAAGATTTCTATATATCATGTGATAAAAATTAATTTTAATTATTCAAATATCATTGGATGATATCTATGTTACCATTCACTAATTTAAAAATAGAGCTTTATTTTATGCTTTGTTCCATAAAAAGTATTTAAAAAGTCTGATTTATGGAATATTTGAATAGAATTATTATTAGTAGTATATAAAGTGATTTCATTATATTTAGAATAAAGTTTTAAAATAATTATTAAGGTACCTTAATATTTTATAAATCGTAATAGTAAAATTTTGAGATGTTATTATTTAAATATGAAATTATCTGTAGTTACATATGGAAATCTTAAATAATCTATCGATTTAAAATTTGATCATTTCTTAAAACAATATAAATATAAACAAAACACTTAATACTTCTGTGCAACTTATACTTGGTATATTAAAAATCTGAATTTAGACTTAAGTGTGTGTCATACATATCGAAAATGAATACATATGAAATTTAAAAAAATATAGTCATAGCCATAAGAATATCTTTATTAAAAAAATAAAGTTAAGTGTTGCAAAGAATGTCAATAAAGATCTTATATATCACGTGATAATAATTAATTTAATTATTGAAATTTCATTCGACGACAAGTATGTTTCCATTCACTAATATACAAATAGCTGTTACTTTAATGCTTAGCTCTTTAAAAAAATTTATGCAAAACTGAGTTGAGAGAATATTTGAACAGAATTAATATTAGTATATAAAATGATTTTATTATGTTTAGAATAATGTTTTGAAATTATTCTTAGTGTACCTTAATATTCTAAAAAGTAGTACACGAATTGAGTTGTTATTATTTAAATATGAAATTATCTGCAGTTTCATATGGAAATCATAAACAATCTATTGATTTAAAAATCGATCATTTCTTAAATCACTCAAACTATAGAAAACACCTAATACGTCTGTGAAACTGTTACTTGATATTTTAAAAATTCGAATTTTGGCTTGAGTGTTATTGTCATACATATCGCAAACGATATGAAAGTTGCAAAATAGCCATTACCATACGAATTTCTTTATTAAAAAAATATCTTGCAAAAGAATGTTTATAAAGATCTTATATGTCATGTGATAAAATTTTTAAAAATTCGAATCTAGGCTTAAGTGGGTGTCATAAAGCAACAAGAACTTTGTAAATTATCGTGCGGTTTCATATGGAAATCATAAACAATCCTTCGATTTAAAATTCTATAATTTCTTAAAACACTCAAACTATAAATAAAAACACTTAATACTGATGTGCAAACTATACTTGGTATTTCAAAATTCGAATCTTGGCTTAAGTGTGCGTCATATGCAGCAAATAATAACTTACCGTGAAATTTCATATGGAAATAAATAATAAGCAATTTATAGATTTAATATTGGATCGTTTCTTAAAACAATCAAAATATAAATAAACACTTAACACTTAATACTTCTGTGCAACTTATACTTGGTATTTCAAAAATTCGAATCAGGTTTAAGTGTGTGTCATAAAGCAAAAAGAACGTTGTAGCATTAAACATTTCCATCTAAATTTCATGTAAAAGAGAAGAGTTTGAGAGAAATAAAAAAGTCAGACTGACACATTTTTCGAGTAGCTATCCAGTTTCGCAGTCGGCACTTGTAAAATATTTCCGGGAATTTTTGATAAAGAACTTTTTGAATATCTTCAAACGATATGGAAATTACAAAATAGCTTTGGTGACGCCATGTGTGTTCTGAATAAAGACAACAATCGAAATGGGAATTTCAGCTCCCGGAATTTGTTGAATAGTTTAGTGAATACAGAAGATTTTGCTTTTGAAAAGTTCTCTGACGTATTAATTTTTCTCGGAGTTCTTGGTAAAATAAAGTGCGGGGGAGCTTGCATGACAGTTTGCATTCTTTTTCACAAAAGGTTTTCGAGAATGTTGAAATGTTATGAATTGCTCTCGAAATGATTTTGTTACGTATTCGTTGCACGTTCTAAAATTCTACTCATCGTCACAATAGTGTTTCAAAGTACTGAACAGAATATCAATTAGCATAAAAAATGATTTACAATTTTAAAGGAAGAAATCTGCAAATATGTTTCAAAAAAGGAGAAGGAATTGAAATTACTGATTTAAACTAGTGAAATGCAAATTATCAACATGTTGTGAATACTTATTTAGTGAAAAATTGATATGTTTTATTGTTTTTAAGTATTTTGACATATTAAACTCAAATTTTACTATAATACTACATTAAGGAAAATTATACACGAAAAATTAACGTCAAATTTTAATTTATAAGGAAAATAAAAAAAAAAGTTATTAACGATTCATTATTAATTTAAATTTAATATTTAATTAATACGTACGAAAACTTATCTATAAATTTTTATTCGATTTATTTTATTGCTAAAGTTATTTATTATTTAGATCCATAAAGCTCAAATTTTTGTTTTGTTGTTTTCTATGTATATTTATTTAATGTTTTTAGTATTTTTATTTAGTATTTCCTATGTATATTTATTTAATGTTTATTTAATCTGTATAGTATTTTATTTTTTTCGTCTATTTAGTTGCCTGTCTATTATTATTTTTGTATAAAATTTGTATATTAAACAGAGTCTCCATTAATTTTTACAAATTAATTTTTTTTTTTTTCGAACATTAGGGTTATTTAAACTAAAACTGTAGAATTTGCCATCCTTGGAAGTATAATAATCATTAACATATTGTTTTATTTTATTTAAAAAAGAAAATATTCTTTTCATGCAAGACAATTTTTGGTGTGATAATTAATACCTTCTAAATGATACCAGATGTGACAAAAAAAATTTCCAATTTTAACTTATTGAAAAATAATCAGAAGTCTATTTAAATAATCAAATCTTAAATCAAAATATACTTCATTACTTTTCACTTCTTTATATTTTCACTGTTTTTGTACTTTTACTGTTTTTTAAAGCCTTTTTTACATTTTTACTATGTTTTACAATTTTATATTTTTACTATTTCTTACTATTTTGATATGTTTACTATTTTTTTTATTATTTTTTTTTATTTTTACTATATTTGAATTCCTTCTATTAACTCACACTCTCCTATATATCTTGTTCAAATTTTCAATCGTTCATAAAATACTTTTATTCATCCCCCTCAAGTTCAAATACTTTTTTTAACGTGTAGTGGAGGACAAATGATATTAATACAGTTTTTTTTAAATATTAATTCCGTTAATTAAGTTGAATTAATTCATTTTAGATTTAACTTGCATGTATCTACCAATAGATGGCGGCATATAAATTTAAAAAATTAATGAAAATTATTTATAAAGGACTTTCTGCAATAGTGAGTGAAAAAGTAGGAATTTACCTTAATTTCTTTTCTATATTGTTATTTATTTAGTCTATTTAGTATTTTATATAAAAATACTTTTTAGCATTTCATTTATTATTATCCGAATAAAACTCGTATGTTTAAACCGCTTCTTCATTAATTTTTAAATTTTTTCCTTTATTTTGTAAATAAAGAAACTCATCTGGCAAAGGTTATTTTGCAACTTTCTTATCGTTTGCGATATTCAAAAAAGCTCTTCACTGAAAATTCCATGAATATTTCCTGCAATATTTCGGAAGTGCTGACTGAGAAATTAGATAGCCACTCGAAAATGTTCCCAGAGGGAATTATTTTCTCTCTCTTATTCACAAAATTTAGATGGAAATGTTTAATATGCATCTTGCAGAATACAGTTAAGAGGGAGTTTTCGAATTTTAAATTCTCCTAAATGAGCTGCGTTAGAAATATGAAAGTGTTTATTTTGATTTCTTGGAGGATTATGAAATGGATTATTTTTCTCTTGGGGATATGAAATTGAAAAATTGTGCCCAGTTTGTTTCTTTTAAACGGTAAGGGAGGTTCAGAAATTGGTTCCAGTGATGCCATTTTTGATATGAAATTCTAAACTGTTTCTCATTTTTCCTGCTAGAGAAAGATTTTGGAATGATAAAAATTTGAGATGGATACTCATATATTCTAAAAAATTGTTATTATTTTTCTACTGAAACTGTGACAGAATCTGAAATCCAAGGGACGTATAACAATCCTTATCATATTATTTTAATACTTTTCATGCCAGACGATTTTTAGAAGATAACTAATTACCTCTTAATTGATGTACCAGATTTGACTAAACAATTCCAATTTTAATTTATCGAAAAAAATAAATCAGAAGTCTATTTAAATTATTAAAGTCTTAAATCAAAGGTCAATTTTGTTATTTTTAACTATTAATATTTTTTTCTATTTTTTTTTATTTATATATTTGGACTGTTTTTTTACAATTATACTGTTTTACTTTATACTTTTACAATTGTTATATTTTTTTTACTATTTTTACAATTTTTTTTTTTTTTACAAATTTTATTATTTTACTAATTTTCACTATTTTTATATTTTTACTAATTTTGCTACTTTTATTTATTTAATCTATTTAGTATTTATATAAAATACTTTTTAGCAATTTATTTATTTTTAATCATAAAAAAATTTTTATGTTAGAGGTTTTGATTGTTTTCCCAGATTTAAAAACGAAATGCCTGAAATCATGTGCATCCCTAGCAAAACGTTTTATATCAAAAGGATTTATATATATATATATATATACTTTCTCTTACAAAAAGATACCTTGAGCGAGTAATCCTTAGTATTTAATCCTGAATAATTGATAATTTTATTCTTCAATTAAATATTAAAATAATACGTTAAAATATTGTAAATTAATACTTAAAAATTCTTAAATATTAATCCTTAAAAAAACCCTTAAAAATGAAATCAATGTATATTATTAATACTATGAAATTTGTACTCCTGAAATATTATTACCACTGAAATATTAATTACTGAATAATACTACTACTAAAATATTAATTCTTTAAAAAAATTAAACATTTAATTTTTTTTTTTTAAAGATTTTGCAATACATTAGATTGTCATGCATTTGCTAGCAACTACTTTCTTATTGAAAAGTCATATTCATATTTTACTGATTGCTTTAAAGAGAAGATATTTGTAATCTTGCTCTGTTGTAATAGACTAGAATGTAATAAATTAGAATAATAATAACTAATTTAAACAATCTTATTTTAATTTCCTATACAAACATTTAAGCATCGATTTTAGAGATTAAACAACATGTGTTGTATTTGATTACGTTAAAGAATAATATAAAATCGCAACTGTTAAGATGTATATAAATTCCTAATTTCATCTTGCTTTTTATTTATTTGTTTGTCTGAAAAGAAATAGACTATCTCGGAAACTGAAAATAATTTATTTTAAAGTAAATGTTCCTAAGAAATTATTTACTTCTTATACATAAAAACTTAACTATTTGTATTAATACTTTATGTACAACTACTCGCTTATTATACATACACAATTTTACTTTTTTGCACAGCACCGTTTTAGAAAAAATCTTTTAGAATTGCTAAAAAAATAAATTTTTACCTATTATTTTTTCATGATGAAAATTATTTAAATATTATAGTAATACAAAACAAATTATACAACAAATACGTTATATTACTGCAAAAAAATTTTTACATTATATTAATAAAAAAAACACATTTTAATAAGAAAAATTTGGACTTACGTATTAACAGTACCTTGGCGACAGACTTGGCGGTTTTTTTAGTGTCGCCCAATCTTTATTATTTGAATAAAAATATTTTGAAAGCGTTTTGATTTTAAATGAAGTGTTTCATATATATTTTATTATTTGGAACAAAAATTTTAAGTGTAGATTGGCGCCAAATCTGTAGCTGCGGTTGGCGCGTGTACTCTTTATTGGCGCAACTGTCGCCAAGGTACCGTTAATACGTAAAGTACCGAAAATTTTCTTGAGTATAAAACTGTTTTTAGATGACATAACGTTGTTATTTTTTTTTTTTCCCGTAAAAATATTTTAAAAACATGAACCGCGTTACTCAAATTAGTTTCAAAAGTTGAAGCAAGAAGTTAAAATGTATTAAACTCATTAAAATTTTTAAAATGATTCAATATTTAAAAAAAAAAATTTTAAAAAGATTTTTAATTTCAAAATATTTCATAACCCATTAATCAAATTCTTAACAATTTAATTTAAACATATGTTTCTAAAGAAATTATTTAATTTTTGAAACGAACTTAACAATTTCTATTACTTTTTGTACATTAATTAAAAATTATTTGTATTACTTTATGAACATTAATTAAAATTACTTTACTATTTGTATTACTTTTATGAACATTAATTAAAATTACTTTTACTATTTGTATTACTTTATGAACATTAATTAAAATTACTTTACTATTTGTATTACTTATGTACATTAATTAATATTACTTTTACTATTTGTATTACTTTTTATTTAATTAAAATTACTTTTTACTATTTGTATTACTTTATGTACATTAATTAAAATTACTTTACTATTTGTATTACTTTATGTACATTAATTAAAATTACTTTACTTTTGTATTAAACATTAATTAAAATTACTTTTGCTATTTGTATTACTTTATGAACATTAATTAAAATTACTTTGCTATTTGTATTACTTTATGTACATTAATTAAAATTACTTTACTATTTGTATTACTTTAAGAACAGCAACTAACTTGTATTATTATACAATAACTTGCTTATTATACAATATTTTACTTTTAGAATAACAAATTTTTAGAAAAATCTTATTAAAATCTTATTCTTAAAAAAATCTTATTTCTGAAATTATTTAAACATTATATAATTACAAAACAAATCTTAATATAATGATTTTCTTTGGTGTGAATCTGTTTTTAAATGAAATAACTGTTTTTATTTTTTAAAGGGCAAATATTCCAAAAAAAAAAATAATGTATCTTAAATTAATTTCAAAAAAAGTTGAAGTAAAGAAGTTAAAATGTATTAAACTCATTAAAACTTTTAAAAAAGACTATAATATTAAAAGGAGAGAAATAAAAAAACAGAATTTAATTTCAAAATAGTTCGCAACCCATTAATCAAATTCTTAAGAAAATAAAACTTTTCTCCACTGGCCAAAGAGAAAAAAATCCCTCTAATATAAAATAATTTTTTTTTCAAGGAATCAATCTTATCTATTCACACACATGAAAAAAAAATACTAATAAATACATCACCTTCAGTATGCAAACAATATATATGGCCTTTTATCAGCTTTTCAATTATGGAAATATTTAAACATTATATTGACAATGCAAATTGTAATACAAAAGAAAATATTGTATTAAAATTTGCATAGTTAATATATTATTTAAATAATTTTCGTCATTGAAAAGTTGATAAAAATTTAATTTTAGTATAAAATGTTTTTTTAGTTGAAATAATGTTGTTTTTAAAATTTCACCATGCAAAATATTGCAAAAAAAGGAACCATCTTCCTCAAATTAATTTCAAAAGTTAAAGCAAAGAAGTCAAAATGTATTAAACTCATTAAAACTTTTTTCAAAAAGATTACAGTATTAAAAAGAAAAGAAAAAAAAAAAAAAAAACAGAATTTAATTTCAAAAGATTTCGTAACCCATTAATCAAATTCTTAAGAAGATAAAACTTTTCTCCACTGACCAAAAAAAATTCCTTCTGGTATAAAGTAATTTTTTTTTTTTCAAGGATTCAATCTTATCTATTCACATGTACTCACATACACATAAAAAATTACTAATAAATAATCTAATAAATAATTCTTCAGTATGCAACAAGAAAAACCACCGAATAATTTCTACGGTCGTCCGCCATATTCCAACCAAGTGTCAATAAACCAGAAGAAGAATTTTTCTTTTTCCATGCAACTCATAATCCGAGAGCTATCCGTCTTTTATAGCATCTAGGGATGTCACGTGACTACTCCTTCTGTTCTCCACCCCCACCCCCACTTTCCGCTCGTGAGCACAGTTATTGCACTCTAACGTGACATGAGGAATTTCCGATAATGTTACCTCTATTGCGTATCATGTTCGGTATTGGTTCCGTTCAGAAATGAATCGAACGGTTCTCGCACTAAGACGGTGGTCTGATAATTGGAAAAAATATTTGGATTTCTTCTTTTTTATTTTTGAATTATGGATCCTATTGGATGTGATGTGAATGAAAAATTACTTGGTGATGCAATAGTGAATAGGAGCATTTTTTTTTATTTATTGAGCATAAATTGCATCGTAAAGTGTAAGTTGATTGTGGTTCTTATTAAGTGGGGTTGTGGTTTGGTGCTCCATTTTTAATAAAAAGATTTTTGAGAATAAAAGTTTTATGGAATTAAGAAGGATATTTTCATATCCTTCCTTTTTTATCTTTTTATTTAATATATATTTTATAAATTTTAATTAAAAATCATAGCTATTATGAAAACTTAGTAACAGTTTCTTTTAGCTTAGTAAAGTTATATTAAATTTGTCTGTAATATATTTGGTAATATGTGACAACAGAAATTAAAAAAAAAGAAATTAGATTAAAAAAATGAAAATTTATTTAATCAAATATTCAAGGCGCCAAGCATTCCCTTTCTTTCCATAATAACAATGATCAATTGTTCAGAATCAATAATCAATCATTAATCATTAATGATCAATTCATGATCAATCATCAATGATCACCCATGATCAATCATTAATCAATCCTCAATTGATTAACAATTAAACATGATCAATCATTAATCATCGCTTATCAATGAATGATTAATCAATCATGGTCAATGATCAATGGATGTCCAATCATGTTCAATGATCAATCATTAATCTTCAATTACCAATGACGATCAATCAATCATTAACCATCAATGATCAATTGATGATCAATCATTCGCGATCAATTGTTCAGAATCAATGTTCAAATTTCCATCTGTAACAACAATACTTTTAAACAGCAACAAAGAAAATAATTAAAAAAAGTTATTCAATTAAAAAAAATGTTACTCTACTTTTATTAGCCTTTTTTATTTCTCTATTCTGTAATCCCCAAATACATTTTTGATAGTATTTTGTTTCCAGTTGGTTGACGATTCCACCAACTCTCTTCACTGCGTTATTCTTCTCTCTTCCAAGAAACAGTAAATCATTCCATAAATATCTACACCATCATTTCAGTTCCCCCATGCTGCTAATTAACGAAAATCAAATAGCGTGTTGTAAATCTTAATAGTTAGATAATACACTAATAGGTTTTACAACGAGCTAGAATTGCTCCCTCTCAGATGAATTTTTCATCGTTGTTGGCCAACCAATGATTCGCTTAACAACCATATTAGAATAAAAGTCACGAGATTCTACTAAATTATTTGATTCCTAGATCATGATGTGGCTGCCAAAGCAGTTTATGTTCTAAAAGAAGTTATTAATATTTTTAACATGCTAGGAGGTCTCGATAACTTCTACAACAATTTAAAAATGCTAACTCTCCTCTTGACAAATTCAACTGCTAGTGAAATGTTTTAACTTAAATAATTAATTGCTTTTGCTATTTTAATTTAATTTACTTAGTATTTCTGCCCCGTTTTCAATTGCTTTTCCTTTTTATTTTCTTTTCCTTTCAATGTTCTTTATTATATACCATTTGGACAGGACCATAGCCCACTGCCTTCTCATTTATTCAATGTTTTGTCATCCAATGTTTTAAATTAACAGATTAGGAGTTTATAAGGCCATAACCGGTCAAGGTACGCCGTAAGAAGGACGATGGCGACGATGATTTGATTTTTTGCCTTATAAAGCAGGTTGATAATGCCAATATTCATTTTTTTTCAATCCTATACCATACCATACCTATATATATATATATATATATATATATATCTGTGTATGTGTTACTTAGTTTTAATCGTTTGTTTTTTAACACACCAACATATACTTCATTATGTGCAATTTAGAAATAAATCTTGTCTTTGGGCATTACATGGGCTCTGATAGCTGAGTGGCTAGCGCTCTGGAACTTGATGCTCCAAATTTATCGGTGCCATATGTGCCACTCCGCAACATCAACAGAGTCATCTGAAGTGGAATTGTATAGCGTTCAGAAAACAGATGCTCAACGGATCTATGTGTGGGACCAAATATCATTGAAACTATTTGTGAAAACAGATACTCATAGTATCTGTCTACATCAGTCGATACTTAGTAAAATCGATATATTATGTTCCAGGAAAGTGATATTAATCAGCCTTTGTTTTACTGAATCGTACAGCCCTTGTAACATTGTTACAGCAGTTCGCCATAAATTATTTGTCATACATTTTCAACAAGGAGCTTGATGGTCGAGTGGCTGCGTTCGATGCCACAGGTTTCGGTTTCGAATCCCAGTGGTGCCATGGATGATCGTAATTGTTCGGAGTCCACTTTAAACCTTATCTCCTGATCTAATAGGATCGTACAGCTTTGTGGGTGTAGTGTTATTCACTTCCTTAACCTATCTTCATGCTACACAAATTCCCTGGTTAGTGCTAAAGGGTAACATGGTGCAACCCACACACGACGTGCCTTCTTAAAGGCTAGTTTTGGGCTGCTCACAGGGACAGGGTCAATACAACCCTGTCCTCCACGCGAGTAAAAAAAAAAAATTTTTGACGTTACCATATAATACGTTAATGAATTTCGAAACTAACATTTATAAATGGTTAATCTTTGATAACAAACAGTCAAGTATTAAATGTATATTGTAAATAACACTCAAATCCAAGTTGAAAGATTAAAAATATTTCTGTAAAAACCTGTAAGTGCATATAAAATAATCTATTTTATAATATTGAAAAAAAAAACGTAAAGCTTCTATATGAATGCTGACCTGCATGCCTATTGTGGATCATTGTTTCACCATTACTGTTTTACACATAAATATTCATATTACATACACATATTCGTAATGTTTATATTTGTTTTGTTGATATATAAGTAATTTGTAACATTCATGTGTATGATATACAAATGTTTATATTAAAATATTCGTTTGGTATCATCCATAAATGATGTTGATGTTATCATTCAATAAATTAACAAGAAGTGATATCAAGTGTAAAATGTATCCTCAAAAAAAAAAAAAAATTATATGCATATGACACTCAAATCCATAAGTGAACTAAAAACCGATATGACGTGTATTGAAAAAAAAAAAAAAAAGGAGGAAAAACGCCCTAAGAAACGATCATTAAAATTTAAAATTTACACTTACTTCTTTTCAAAATAATCTTTTAAATATTTCAATGCTTTGTTGCTATTTTTTTTACTCGAAATTAATCTTTATATTATAAAAAATATATCAATATGTATATTAAATATATTCATTATGCTAAATGTATTGTGTATATTAAATATATTCAGTATGCTAAATTCATTATGTAATTCATTTTTGCTAAATTTCTTGTAATTCTGATGAATAAAAAATTATCAATCTGAAATTTTCTAATTTTTCCTTGCATTTTGGACACACAAATATTATGCAAAATCCATTTGTTTGGCATAACTTCATCACATATTTTCCAAAATTGAATTTTATTCTTTCATCAAGTTTGTATTGTGAACGCTGTAAGATGTATGAGAATGAATGGGAATAAATATATTACGAGGATCAGATGAATAAAATGGAACCTTTAAATAAATGAAATCTTTCGAAATTTCATGTCATTGGCAATATTGTTGCTAGTAATGTAAGGAATGACCCATTACACAAAACAATGCAAAAGTCCCCCTCCCTCCCCCAAAAAATATTTATGTATTAAAGAACTAATAAAGTGCAAAATTATTCTTTTTTATTTCCAATGGAAAATTTACAGGACAACAGTTGTCATAAAAATAGTAAATAGAGAGAAACTAATGACATCAGTTAATTCATCCACTTCAGTGTGACAATCCAATAACGCTTCCATAAAGAGAAAGGTGGCAGTGCAGAACATTAAGCAAGGTAATATACATATCTATTTCTACCTGGTTATCACACAGGAGACACAAAGGGTTAGGAGTCAGTTTAATTCTGTGAAGGTACAATTGTAATTACATGAAAAGCCATAGAAATGCCACCGATTTCTCTCTAGCCATTCATGGATATTGCGAATAGGATTGTACCAGGGCTTGTGACTATTTATAGTGGCAACATACTCAACAAAGGAGAACCTATGGGTCTTTTAATTATCCTCTCTCTTGTTTTGGTACAAACCACCTGCCTTTTGGTTCCACTGCAGAACTCTGAGAAAATCCCACTGAGAGCCAGGCTGAAGGGCGCGTTTGTAGATCATTTTGTCGCATCAGACGTTTCCCGGAGAGCACCACGAGGAGGTAGATGTACGTTGCCCTCCATTAAACTCAATAGAAAGATTCATAAGTGACGCAAGTGCATGAACATCAAATGTAGTGGCACATCCATAAAAGAAACTTCTTATCTTACTCTGAAGCATCATGTTGTCTCACTGTAGAATATTGCCGTTGTTGATGAATTGAAATATAAAAGTTTACGGGTGAATGTAAGATGAAATAGGTACAAATATAGGCAAGGTAAACAGAAGCTTCATGATTGGTTGCACAATCATTCAAATTAATTTTTAAAAATAAGATTTTTCACCATCACCGAACTGTTTTAAGCATAAAAGGGGCTTGATGGCGAGTGGCTCTAGGTAACGGGTCCGAACCTTGGCTGTGTCATGGATGTTTATAGTGGTTCGAAATCCACTTTACCCGTAGGTCCCGGCCTCCGATGACCGTAGAGTATCACGAAGCCCAATCTGACTTCTCAACAACATCATTCCCATCATAAAGGGGCAACTCAGCTCTAGGCACAGTGACGCGGTATGGTGTAGTAGTAGTTTAAACGTGAGGTATATAATGCATGAAAATGATGTAAGTGATATGTTCATTTGATTCAGGTTAGCATCATGGTTGTGTCATGGATATTTGTTAGTGGCTCTAAATTCACGTTAAGTGGTATGTCCCGGACTAATTAGCCTAAAGTGTGCACAAGATGACCGTAGAGCGACAAGCCAAACCAAGTTAAATTGCAAGTCGCTGTCTAGTTAGCCTAAAGTGTATGACCATAGAGCGATACTCAAACCAAACTCATTTGATCAATATATTATTGCTAAAAACTTTTTTTAGGTTTTCGTTTCACTGATTCTCGTATGGTTACATTATTTCAAATATCTAATGTCATGTGCTTTAACTGGTGTTATATATAAATAACGTATGGTACAAAATAAAGTATAAAAAAACAAAATCAAATTTTCTTATGAGAAAATTTTATGTTCGATAACGAATGGTTTATTATTAAAATTTTAAGCATTTGTTTAAAAAAATGAAGATCAGAATCTCAAGAGTATGAAAAGACCAAACTTTTGAAGAAAAAAAGAAAAATGAAGAATGAAGAAGAAGGGACGTGAAGGTGCATATGGGACTCGTCCGCGAACTCTACATGGCGCCAATACTTTCAGATATTGGCGCCATGTAGTGTTCGCGGACGAGTTTCTTATCTGTCTCGTCGCCAAGCTGCCAATGGGAAAATGGAATTGTTTTCCTGCTCTGGGAATGACTTCATTTGGAAGAAGAATACGAAAAAGGAAAAAGAATATTATCTACCCCTGGAAAAAAAGGTAAGAAAACTCATGGCTTTTATTATCTCTCTCTTTCATTATTGTGTCTTTCCTTTCTTTTTTTCTTTTTTCTAGATATTGTGTGATAGTTCAGTCAGAGTTTTGTGTTATTGTCAGGGTGCATTTCAGTCGTATCGGTGTGAAACTTTTTCACTTTTGAGTATCGAGATTTGGCTTTTGTTAGAGGAGAGAAAAGTAAGGAACTGTCAATAATAGAATGGGTTAAATAAGTTCATATATTTTATATATACCACTCATTACTTGTTTGTTTTTTGTTTCAATTAAATAAAAAGAAAATTTATATATTATAAAATATGCTGTATAAAGAATTATAGATAATAATTCTAAGTGTAGATTTATTTCTAAAATAAAATTTAAATTTAAGATTTTATGCTCATTTATTGCTTTTCTTTCTGAAAAAATATCCTAAAAATATTTATATAATATTGTAAAATAAATAATAAATGTAAATAAATAATTTAATATTATAAAATTAATCTAGAGGCACCTGATGGCAGATTAACTAGCAGTCTGGCGCTCAGAGCCACAAGCTTCGAGTTCGATCTCGACGATGCCATGTATGTTTTTAATGGTCCTAAATACACCCTCAAGCAGTTTAATATGGCTATAGAGAGCTGTGTGTAGGGGTTGATAACCCTACTCCGTAAAGAGAAAAACGTCTCCTATCTCGAAATCTGCCATTAGGCAGATGGCCTTGGCCCACCGGAGTGCTTTTGCACCATTGAAGAAGGAATAAATATAGAAATGTATATTAAAAAAGATATATGACAAATGATCCCTTAGAAAAATTAAAGAAATTATGCCTTTTTAATCATATGAAAATTAAACTATTGGAGGATTTGCACGATTCAAAAATTAATTTTACTATTTCAAATTTTAAAAAACTATATTTGCATTTTATTACTTTTACTAAGCATATCTTATGTATCAGTCATTAATGTACGGTAGGTTCTAGGTAGACGGCCTTGGACCACATTAGGGCGGTTGCGCCAATCATGATGAGGTTTTACTTTGTAATTATGTCATGCCATGTTATGTTTGGTTCACAAAATTAAAGCTTGACATTAAAGCTCTGAGACACAGTAATATAAAATATTTAATGCTAAAGATATAAATATAGATAGTTTCATGACGATTGACTGAAAGCGCCTTGTACATAGGCCGCTCTTTTTTTTTCGAACACTGCATTCAATTTTACAGACAAAAATGTTGATTCCCTAGCACGACTAAATGGCAGAATGTGATGCTCAGTGAGGAATACCGGCTTTATTTGTCTAATAATGTTTCCAGTTAATCTATATCAATTAATTATTAATTTATTAATGCCTTGTTTAATTATATGTGTTTAACTCTTTTTTTAACCTTACAGCTGAATTTATAGAAGTCCAGTTTTCTTTACCTTTATATTTTTGTCTTAAAAATTTTTGTATGTTCTGTAAATTGTTAACGATATATTTATGTAAATAGAAAAAAAGTGTTTGTTTCTCAATATTTTTAGTATTTCTGCATATTCATTATTAAATAATTGCATATTTCTTATTTAAATAATGTGTTATATTTAATAACCTGAAATTGTTACAAAATACGAAAATGAGTATTTTTATTTATATTGATGTGACTTTGTTGTATTTATATATATTTAGCTTTAAGTTTCTATATAATTAAATTTATGTTATTTTTTTTCTTTGTAATTGATTGGTTCAAAGTATGTTTTGTATTTTTATTTCTTAAAATCGGTGCAAATCAATTTACAAAAATATATTAAATGATGACTGAGACTTAGCTGACTTTTTCCATATTTATTTTACCACACTCACAGGTACATATCAGAAATGGATACATAATAAAATTATACTTCATAAAATACATGCAATTTAATATAATAATTCATAATTCATTAATATTAATAATAATAATTCTTATGTATGTATGTATGTATATATATATATATATACATTATATATATATATATATATATATATACCTTATATATATATGTATATATACCTTATATATATATGTATATATTATATATGTATATATATATAATGTATATATATATGTGTGTGTGTGTTGTTATTGTTCTTATGCAGCTGGCAAACACACATACAGTTAATCTTAATGCCATAAGTAAGGGCTGCACCTCTGTGACACATTTTAGCATTACCCAGGGGCGGTCATGTAGCTTGAAGATAGGCTACGGATGGGAGTCACACTACCCCCGCAAAGCTCTACGATCCTATTAAATCCGTACCTACTGTTTAAAGTGGATTCAGAACCACTACAAACACCAATGGCACCGCCGGGACTCGATCATCAGGCTCCTTACAAAAATATATTAACTGATGATTTAGGCGTAGCTGACTTTTTTTCATATTTATTTTACCACACATGCTGGTACAGAGCAGGAATGGTAAAAGTATACTTCATAAAATACAGGCAATTCTTGCAAGCGATTGGTACGGCTGTTATGATAATATTATTGAATGCATTTATGAAATAAATACAAACCGGAACTAAAATATAAATTGAAGTATGTATAAACTTGATCAATGTCGAATAGTATTTTCTTTTTTTAGTATATCTCGTACAAATGTATTGTAAAAATCTAAACATTACAATGTTAGTCCAAAGTACAATTGTAACTATTACATTTTTGAATAATATTGCAATTTTTAGATTTTTGAATATGTCTGTATGTTTCGTATTCGAAAATAAGAATAAAAATTTCATCCAAAACAATCAAATATTGTTCTGATGCTATGTGTCAAGAAATGCATGTCAAGTAATTCTTGTGTGCCAAGAAATTCATGTCAAGAAATTCTTTACAAATCCGATTTGCGTGTGAGTTCTTTATGAATAGTGTCCAAGCTACCAATTAGCCTCTGGAAAAGATTATTTACACAAAGACCTATATCAGTACAAAGCACTGAAAATTGAAATTAATCTTAGCACGCACTATGGTTTCAAGATATTTTTTGTTTCTCAAAGATAATTCAAAAACTCAATAAATTTTTAAGAAAATACTCTTTTATTACTTATTTCATTGTAAATAATTAAATTTACAATGAATAGTTGAATAAAATTTATCAATTTTTAAATATTTTAATACTTTCTGAATATATGTAACACAATTAACTTTGTCCCTAACTATAGTAATATAGGCTGTAATGTACTGTCGCTTTCTTATCATTTACATAAGGTCAGAATCACATATCATGTCTGTCACAGACTCGGGGGTTTACCTCATATGTGATTCAGGTGTGTGAATGACTTGTCACGTGCGTACGTGGTGAATCACTTGTGGATAGCGTGTTCTAGATCTGAATAGCTTGATCTTGATAACAATCTTGATAGCTTGTATTAAGCTGTCGTGAGAGGAATATGTAATTAACATTAAAACGATTGAAATGTTTTTAAGTTTCTTATTGTTCTTTATTATATCAATAAATAAACTCTTTTTACCAATGGTTTTTTTTTTTAATTTTTTTTTTTTTTTTTTTTTAATAAATGGCTCCTTTTCAAACCTTTTTGTAAATGAGTTTTTATTCTTCTTAAAATATGTCTCTAAAGGTAATGTACCTGGTCTGCCCCTATACATAATCTAAATATTATTTTTATACGACAATTTTGGAATAATTCCCATTCAAATATTGACCTAAATAAAAAACTTTAATTTTATTAAACTTTCCTCATCATCAATAGCACGGTGGCCCAGAGTGGACCAAGACTTTCCATTGAAAAGATTTCAATGTATTACACTGCGTGACAAAGGTCCTCAATTCTTAACCTTCAGTACAGCTTTTTTTTTATTCAACTGCGTCTATCCATCGCAACTTAGGTCATGTCCTCTTTCTCTTTGTCCTTGTGGCTTTGCGAAGAAGAGCCTTTTAACAGGGTTTAAATCATTCATTCTGAAGATATGAGCAGCCCAGTATAAACTATGGATCTTAATAAATTTCATAATATCTGGGTCTTTATAGGATATATATATATATATATATATATATATATATTTGCGTTGTATCGTCTTCTCCGACAATCTCTTTCCTAACACCTCCAAGAATCGGCCTTAAAATCTTCCTCTCCAATAGACCCAAATAGGCCTCATCAGATCTTGCTTGAATAATTAAACTTAAATTATTTTTAAAAAAAAGCGTATAATTTTTCAAATAATTCCGGAAATATTTAATATGCGGTATTATGAAATGCAATTTTCTACAGACCAATGAAAATGTTTAATAAAGTATTTAAAAAACAAGTTTTGAAGACCATCAATTAAAGTATAAAAAAAAAAAAAAAAAAGAGATTATCGAAATTTTGAAACTGAAATGATATGATAACTCAAGAATCAACCAACCTTTGATATTTTAAACTCGCATCAGGGAGCAATACTTTAAAAAAAAAAAAACACAAAACTACCAACAATGAAGTTAATCAAACGTTGAAATTTTTTGATCCTAATTCAAATAGTTGTCTGATATCCGGAACTAGTATCCGGAAATAATGTCCGAATCGCAATTCTTAATTGTATTTACTCTACAAAGCGGAGAGAAAGTAAATTAAAGCCTTAAGCCAGTTTGCCTGGTTCAGAATAATTCTGTAAAAAGATCCGTTGCATCGTGTATCAAATAAATCCTCATGATAATTAGTTTCAGAGAACAATCATTATCTTAATTTAAATTGAAATGAGAATCTTACCAGAAACATTTTTAATAATGAGTATTTAAGTAATGGGCTAATAATTTTCATTAGACAACAAGTATTATTAAGTTCATTTGGTGTTGTAGGACTTAGTGAAAGTACAAGATATAAATCTCTATTAATTTGTTGCTCCAATCTCTGCAAGAATTAATCAAATATTTCATTCCTTCTAATGAATGACTAATTAACGGACCAAGGGATTTTTATTTCTAAAGATTTAATCCAAGAAAATGGATTTGATATCTTTAAAAGTGATATTAATTTTTGAATAAAAATAAATAAAACGAACCCAAAATGTTCAAGCTTTAATGATTTAATTTGTTTCTTTTTTTTTTTCATTTGTAGATTATTGAATACATAAAATGTAATTAAAGTCTCGTGAGATTAATATTTGATTAATAATGTTCTTACAATAAAATGAGAAATTAGAAAAGCAATTGTTTAATTGAAGTAATTAAAAAAATACGACAATAAAAATGTGTTTGTTGGTCAGATATAAAACAATGGATATTGAAAAATAACATTGAGAAGCATCTATTTCTAAGAAGCTATAATAGTACATCATCTTTATATAGTAAACAAACTAACTAAAATTATTAATAATTTTTTAAAAAATGTTTTAACAGAAATGTCGATGCAAGTTATAAAAATTTCAATAATTTAGACGAAATATTTGAGAGTATTCATAAATATTATGTGTTGTTGTTGTTCTAATGGAGCTGGCAATACAGAGACAGTTCATCTTTATGTCATAAGCAAGGTCAGTACCACTGTTACTCATTTTAGCACTACTCAGATGGGAACGTGTAGCTTGAAGATAGGCTACAGAAGCGAATAATGTACTGTATTGAACCACATTCAAATAAAACTGATACATTATAATTATTTTAAAAACGGAATGTATTAGCTTGAACCGCTTTCGAATAAATGTAATTCTGCTTTCCAATAATTCTGCTAAGAATTTTTTTTTTTCAGAATATGTTATTAATATGAAAATGTAGTTTAGTATACAGTTATGAAAGTTTCTCTTAAAGTGTTTTTAAAACAAAATTATGAATTTTATTATAAATTGAGTATTATATTAATTAAGTATATAATATATTAATATTAATAATTTTATTAATTAATATTATTATATATATTATTAACACTTAAATTATTATTATTATGTATTATAAATACTCTATTATACATTTATATATATATATATATAATTCAGTATTTTATTATGTATAATTTAGTATTATTTTAAATTTAAATATATTTAGATACAAGAAACAGACATGGAAAATAATTTTTTGAAATCGAAATGATATGATAACTCAGGGTAATCAACCAACCTTTGATATTTTAAACTCACATCAGGGGAGTAAAAATATTTAAAAACACAAAATTATCAACAAAGTTAATCAAACGTTGAAATTTTTTTATCCTAATTCAAATACTTGCCTGATATCCGGGTTGGTTTCCGGAAATAATTTCGAATCTGCAATTCTTGGTGGTATTTACTCTACAAAGCGGAGAAGTAAATTAAAGCCTTGAGCCAGTTTTCCTGTTTCAGAACGACTCTGTAAAAGATCCGTTGCATCGTGTAT